>BQNB010034187.1:0-51787 GCA_026074375.1 Tanacetum coccineum
TATACTCCGCAACTAAAAGTATTCACCATCTCAT
Source organism: Tanacetum coccineum (assembly GCA_026074375.1). Taxonomy (NCBI): domain Eukaryota; kingdom Viridiplantae; phylum Streptophyta; class Magnoliopsida; order Asterales; family Asteraceae; genus Tanacetum; species Tanacetum coccineum. The sequence goes on from BQNB010034187.1 coordinate 35, forward strand.
TTATAAAAAAATATATATGATTGTGTCACATCATGCAACATCAATTTAAAGGGTTTTTGCATCCAAGGGTCATTGTACTTTTTATAAATGTTTAATTTGGTCATTGTACTATTTTTTTGTTCATTCAAGTCACTGTACTATTATCAATGTTTAAAATACTAACTAAACTTTGAGAACTTAACAGTTGAGTCATCTATAATGTTTTTTTTACTCCACTTCAACCTACATGCCATCAAATAACTCATGTCATTTTTGTTAATTTTTTATAATCAATTATACTTATCTTTATAAAAATAGATATATGTATATGTTAAATTTAATTTGTTTTTTATGCATATTCTTACCGAACATTTAACATTCTAACCGAACATTTAAACAAGCTTTGGTTAATCTAATGCGATGGTTACATATGTTTGTGGCGGAGTAAAACCAAAAGTACTAATCTTAATATTGTCTTCATCATACTATAAGTTTAGATGTACAATTGTGTCATGATACTCGTATTTGGCGTTGTGCATAAGAATTGTATAAATAAACTATTAAAAAATATATAATTTTAAGTTATCATTGTTAAAACTTATAAACAAGCTTGGTTGATTGTACTGATGTATGAATAAATACAAATTAGAAGTAAATAATATAACTGGGTTTTTCCAATGCCAATGTTAGTTTATGGCCAAAGTTGATTAGCTAGGGATGTGTTCTAGTTTTTGTATTCTCTTTGTGCCTTTTTTGGACCTTTGCCCTTTGTGACTTTTCTTAATAAATTTACCTTTAAGAAGAAAAATAAATAAATAGAATTAATAAATTTGCAAAAAGAAAATTTTAAAATAAAAAATTGTGACGTGAAAATAATGATGTGGTGTCATACTCAATAATGTGGACTTTTTTTATGACATGAAAGTTGAGATGGAGTGACTCTATTGTCTGAGTTCTAAAAGTTTAGTTACTCTATTAAGTTTAAATAATAGTACAATGACTTGAATACACACAAAAATACTACAATGACCTAAATGAACATTTAATGACCCTAGAGTGCAAAAACCCCAATTTAAATCATAATATTACCCACTAGGAAGATATAGATAACTAGATAAGGTAAGAGTCATTGAGTGTGAGTTTTGACACACAAGTAAACAAGACTGCAGCTTACACCTCAGTCGCACCAGCCTGACCCATATCAACTCGGAAGCCATAAGCAGTCACAGACACCCCGGGTATAGCGTAAAGGTACATGTACTGCTTATTATGTTACGAGAACTTTGACAAACGATGACGGGCTCAAGTGAGCAACTAAGACATCAACAGTTAGCAAAGTGCTTAGTGAGGTACAATTGTATATCTATATACATTACTGATACAAAATAAATAGACCTTGTTACCTTACATGTTTGAGGGGGTGTTTACTAAATTAAGTGGTAACAAAAGAATGTCTTAACTAGCCACTTATTGGGGAGACTCTAGTTTTAATGAGTCCCCCAATTAAGAGGCATTAAGGGTTGGGCCCACTCATTAAGTGGCAATAAGGGAAAAAGAAATCTAGCATATAGTGTGCCCATTTTATACTTTGAATATTTAAATATTTAGATCACCCTCAGCCTTTCACACAATATATTAAAGATGCTGATCTTTTATGTTGTTTGTTTGACGCCCAAAAAGAGAGCTGTTTGGATTAGTTAATTATGGGCGACCATGAAAAGGTTTATCTGGTTTTGTCTGGAGTGATCTTATGGACAAGTGCATTCTTTTTAACACGAAAGATTTTCCCAAATCGTTCTTTCGATATCTGTAAACGTATCATCTCCACGATCCATGCTGTGTTTGCGGTCATCTTGTCGTCTATATCCGTACAAGACTGGAGACACCCAGTTTCTCCCTTGGATTCAAACTCTTCCCCTCTTCAGGTTCAAAAAACGTTTCAGATCTTGCTACTCATTACTTTTTGTGAAAATCTTGAATGCATGAAAATGTTTTATTTAAAAAGCAAATTATGAACAGATGAGAGCTTTGGGAGTTACTCTTGCTTATCTAATCTATGATTTAGTATGTTGCTGGTACGACAAGAATTTGAAATTTGATAATTTGGTTCATCATTTAGTTTGCATTGTTGGAATTGGAATAGGCCTTGCTCATGAAAGGGTACCAGCCTTTTAAGAATTTTAACTTAAGTTTTTTATGTTTATATTTTTTCCAAAGTGAATTTAGTTTTTATGAAACATACGCAGTGCGGAACAGAAATGGTGGCTATATTGTCTATCACAGAGATATCAAGTCCATTTCTACATTTAAGAGAACTTGTCAAAGATCTCGTCTATAAAGACACTAATCTCAATTTAGCATCGGATGTTAGTTCCTTTTCTTTTCTCAGTTCTTAATTGATAATTTTGAAAATGTATGCATAATAAGTACAGTCTTCATCTCATGAGAATTGCAGCATTTCTTTTATACAAAAGTTTTTATGGAGTTGTTGACATCTTTTTATAATTTACAGGTTTCATTTGCAGTGACCTACACTGTTGCAAGAATGTGCTTTGGAACATATCTCCTCTATGTAGGGCTATTTTCCAGTAATCCCATTCTTCTCAAGGTATAATTTCTTATGAATCATTTTGGTAACACTTGTAAGACCCGAAAAGTAGTTTTTAGACCCTCTAAACTGACTGTTATTATTGAATTGTGCAGGCAATGGGTGTGGGACTCGCTATAGTTAGTACTTACTGGTTCTACAATATTGTAAGAATGGTGAAATACAAATTGGCCAAAAGATCCAAATTCAACCAGCTAGCTCTAGCCCATTAATGTATGTTAAATCATTCAAGAATTTTAATATTCTTGTATCACTTGAATGCTATTGAAAGATTTCGGATCCGTTTTTGAGCAGCAACTGAGAAAGCCTTTAATTCGTTAGAAATCAAAGTTTCCAGCATTACACTAATTTAGATAACTTACATTTAGTGGAATTATAATACGCACCATATATATTTATAGTTGGTTAACCATTCGACAGTTCTTCCTAATTTCGCCATTAAAACCAGTGAGGGGATTGATGTTTCCCATTTTAACCATGGATCTAGCAAATTGGTCGTAGAAGAGTGAATCATCCTCGGCGAATGCCTTGACCAAAAACATAGTTTCTTCTACGTTTCCGTTTAGAAGCACTTGATCAGAAGTTAAAAGACCTTTCCCCCACATAATGAGCTTGAAATATGTGTTATCAAATCTTGCAGGAGATGAAAAATCTAGAGGAGAAATGTTGCCATCGCCGCCTGTTTTTGGGCAAATTTCTTTTAAGCCATTGGAGTATGTCCTCTCTAAAGTTGAATCTGGCTGATTGTTTCCGTCTTGATTGTATAGTCTTTGCTTAAATGAAGTGCATCGAGCCATTCCTATGGTATGAGCTCCTTTAAGAAATAGAGATTAATCAGAAATTTTAAATGTTGAATCACAAAAACACAAAGATGGTTTTGGAAAATCAGCCTTTTTACTAACCAGAAAGAGAGACGAGGTCAACTTCATCAAGACCTTGGCGTCGAAACAGTGTGATAAGGTTTTGAATGGTGGAGTTCGGTGGAGGAAGGTTGTTGTTTGATTCTTTAAAATTTGCTTGTGTTGCATCCCTCCTTCCTAACGGTAATTCCCAATTCGGTCCACCACTCTGTGATGTTTTCACAAGCAATTCGTTAACTAGATAGTTAATAATGAATTCTTTTTAATCATGTGAGCATTCATCAATTTTGGTTTTATACATTAAATCTAAAATGATATATGTGTTTAAGAATGGTCATTAAAACTGCTTGTTTTCTTCTTGTGTTTAAGCATTTGGGTACTAAAATGCAGTAGGAAGATAAACAGTGTTTATAACAAGTGCCAAACAGCTCAGAGTTCGAACGCTTACTAGAACAGTAGAACCTCGAGCAGCAAGGGCAAGAATGTCTGCACAAGAAACCGTCTCAGGACATGCTTCTTCAAGTTTAGATTTGATTTCATCAATCACTTCGAATCCCCTAATTGAATTAGCATTAGGGCCTGCATTCTTTTCGCTTGTGAACATTGCACTATCATCCAACAAGACAGATGCATCACATCCCTGGTACACAACAAGGTAATAATAAATTTCATGTTCTCAAAATTTCTTTACTTTTATGTAACACATACTATATTAAGAAAATCGTAAGATACTTACTTGAACAAAGCAATCATGAAAATGAAGCCTTAGCAAAGAAGCAGCCAATCTGGGATCTTTAGCAATGACATCCTCAAGGACAGAAATGACAATGTCATTAGCTTGAGGACATGAGAAACTATAGAATTCTGGAAAAAGACCAGAAAACCCTTGGACACCGCCAAAAGACCCATCTCCGCCACCTCCACCACCACCCCATCCAAAGCTAAACCCCGGAAAAGCAAAGCATGTCACCGAGGACGAGAGCAAAACCATTAGCATACAAGTATTGTAGATAAGAAAAGCCATTAGTGATCCAAAAACTGTTTCCTTTGTGATGAAAGAAGGCATGATAGGGTGCAAATCACTTATGTATATAAAGAGTGAATGTACCACTAGTAGGTTCTTAAGACCATTTCAAGATGCATGTTACATGGTACCCTTTTAGATACGTCCAATGAGTGCGTGTTTTTGGTGAAATAGTGACAAGTTTATGGGGCCATACATGATAGAGGATCTTACCGAAGATTAAAGGTAAGTTCTGTACAATGGGTTAGGTTTGATAACGTGGATCCAGAAGGAAATGGCTGAACGAAGCCGGTTGGAATATGGTACTTATACAGTTATACTAAGAGAAGAATAGGTAGCCAGAGGTTTGTCAAGATTAGCGTAGGACGAAAGGAAAATGTTATGGTTTTTACTGAATGTCCGAAAACAAAAGATTTGTTACACTTTTGCTAGAGTGGTTGTAATTGCAGTTTTACCTGCTCCAAAATCAAATTTGGATCATGATATGTCATCTTTCTGCTTTAGAGTTGATCAAAGTTGGCATAACTTTTTGGAGGTGAGTGTGAACACTTTTGCTTTATCCAACACTTCAAACTTTTAGCCTTAGATTGGATATCATGCATTTGAACTATTCAAAATTTGAAACTCATATACCTGAGCTATAGGTATGAAAGAAGCAATGCCGGTAAGATGGACTATCCGCGTTGCATCACAAGTGAAAATTATACTGCATGATATACACGAGTAAAATGGACATTTTTTTTCTGGAATTTGTTAAAATGGGTCACTGACTCACAAGTCAAACGGGTTACTATCGATTGGATTGGTCCATTAGACTACTCAAATATGGCGAAGAAACTAAGGCTAGTTGATGTTGTCATTTGCTCAGACTTTTATAATTTAAAGATGCAGTTAAAAAATCAGAATAAAATCACACATTTTTGCTTGTGAAATCATGTGTAAATGTTAGTCTGTACATCCCATGGTTCCATTATAAGCATACCGAATACTAGAACCAAATCCAAACAGTATTAAACCAGTACACAACACAACACAACACAACACACCAAATCAAATTATTGCATAGATTTTAGTAAGTAGCAAATGTAACTTTATACCATCATAAATATGTAACTTTATAATCATCCCTAGCTAACAATTGGCTTTCTATGTTATTTAGTTTTAGTGCAATAGCTTTACAAGAAAATCGCAAAAAACACCAAACCATAAATATAAGTTTTATAAAAAGTAACTTAAAAAACACCATGTATCAAATATGGAAAACTTAAAATGTTTCGAAGAAAATGCACATTAAATAGTACATACCGGATCCTGATCTTAGGATCTTACGATTTTACGATATTGCAAAACAAAAACGATCCGGATCCTACGTAGGATCTTTGCAAGCTTAGGATCTTATAGGATCCCGATCTTTACCATAGGATCTTAAAATCTACTACGATCCGATCTTACTTTTCTCGAACCACAAACAAAAAAGCTAAATATTTATCGGTTGTGTTTTGTAGAATTTAAAAAACTATATGTTAATCTTCTTAAACATTTTATAATCATAATTTTCGAAAATATTTTTGTATAGTTTTGTGTTAATGATATATAGTAATTCGTAGATTTGTCTAATACTATAAAGATTATTAAAAAATTGACATTATAGTAAGATCTTAAGATCCCGATTAACTTAAAAAACACCATGTATCAAATATGGAAAACTTAAAATGTTTCGAAGAAAATGCACATTAAATAGTGCATACTATTATATGATCTTGGTATGGTATATAACATGAACAAGGGGTAAAGAGTGGGGAGGGGTAAAAACTTATACTCCATGTAACAATATAATATATGGAGTGATATAATAATTAGGTAAGATTCTGTACGGGTCCAAAATTTGGTTTTAAATGAATTTGAGTTTTAGTTCCTTCAAATTATCATCATTTTATAGATAAGAATAATTCTCTTTCATAATTAACTAAGTTACCTGAGAACTAATTTTAATGTTGCAATCTACGGGCTAAGATCAAGTACTAAAAAAATTAAAAAGTTTGAGAAAAAGCTTGTTGCATAATAACTCGACTTTAAATTCGAACATGTTTTAGAAATATTTATAAAGCATATTGAAATTAAGACTACCTGTTGGGACTTATATTAAGTTGGCAAGTTTAGCCACTTATGAAGCACAATGTACAAACTCTTGAAGCTGCAAGATTGTATTTATAACAAAGCTAATGGTACAAGTTGGAGTAGCACTTGTATTTTGAGATAAATCTTTGACCTGATCTTATGGCTAGTAACCACCCATATCCCTTTTATTTGGGAGTGGGTTATCACGATATCCCTTTTATTTGGGAGTGGGTTATCACGTAGGATACAATTCTGCTATAAAGAGAGAGCATAGGGTCAATGTAGAGATATACAAAAAATACGCCATATTCACTCAAAAATAATCCTTTTTTAATTCGTTAACATCAGGTTAGATTCAACTGCTCCGTTTTATATATATTTTTTATTATTTTTATTTCGAATTAGTTTATGTTAATATTATTATCTGAAAAATAAGCTAGCTTATTTGCTTATTTTGATTTATTATCAGGTTATATGGATCCGAGTCATTCAAGTGCGTTATCTAGTGTTTCTCAAAATTCTCATGTTGTTTCTCTTAATGATCTTACTGAAGAGATTGTTGCTTATGAGAAAGAGAGTGATGACACACATGCTGTTAAGAGTACGTTTATGGTTTTCATAAGCTATTTTTAATTAATTAATGCTTTTTGTAACTTATCGGATTTAGGAATAAGCAGTTTTTAAAGTTGAATGAAATATTTTATATTTTATAATTTTTATCTTGATGTAATGTGTTTATAATTGAGGTTGTTTTTTTGATTGTATATATCATATATGATTGTATTGATATCATATATGATATTCCATGTTTGTAATATAGCATAGTGTATTTAATGATAAGAAATCACAGCTTTATTGGTTTTTGGTATTATATATCATCTTTTGATATCATATATGATTTTACATGTTTTTTATTTGTTTTGATATATCATATGTTATATCATATATGATATCACAGCTTGTGTTTATTATACATGTCATTTGGTAAATAGTAGTATTTTTTGCCTTTTTTCAAGACACAACCTATTTATTTTTTTATTTTTTTTTTTCATTTTATTTTTTTTCAGATTTGGATGCGTTGTGTACTCCTGAATCGTTTGTTACTCATTCTAATTTTGATACTCTTCGTGGAAACTGTTTATATAACATTCCAAAAGTATATTCGGCTGTTTTAACTAGTTAAAGGAATGTTTTATGATTCAATTATGGATGTGTTGTTGCATATATGAAGTATGCTGCAGAAGCAGGGTTTGTAGTTAGACGTTCATGTCAGAAAAGAATGTTGAATGGAGACGTTAGACAAAAGTATTTAGTTTGCAATAGGATGGGTTGCCCTAAAGGAATACACGTAGACACACTAGATTTAGAGAATAGTGACAAACAAAAGAGAAATTCAAACCTTTATAAACTGGATGCAAAGCACGTGTTGTGTTTAATTTGGATCCTCATACTAGAAAGTTTGTTCTAAATGCGTTTGATACTATTCATAATCACGAGCTTGAACGTGAAGAGTTAAAGCATTTGTCAAAGAGAGAGAGACAGTTGGACTTATATGGATCAAGCCATTATTGTAGAAAGCTGGCAATTGGTGAATATAGGTGCACCAAGAGCCCAGCACCTTCCAAACTCGGTATCAATGGTATACTACTGCTTGTTCAGGGCGGTACTACTGTAGCTTTTAAGAACTTTTTTTTAGAACGTGAACTTCAAATAGGAGACAGTGATGCACAGATGCGCTTATTCATAAGATGGAAAATAGAAAAAAGCATGTATCTGACTTTCGCGTTTGAATTACTTTGTTGATATGCTGACTATACTGCTATTTTTTGGGCCGATGATCGTTTTTTAAGTACAATTACAGGGAGTTTAGGGCGATGTTGTATCGAAGAATGCTACTTAAGACAAACAAGTAAGAATTCTTTTTTTGTAAGCCGTGTCTTAGTTGTAGTATGTTTTGTGTTATTTCAGTTTTTTATGTTTTTTTCAGATACAAGATGGTGTTTGTTCCGTGTACAGCCATAGACAATCACAGGAAGTGTGTTACGGTTGCTGCTGGTTTGTTGAAGAATGAAACTACAAAATCTTACATATGGTAATGAAAGCATTTATTAAGCTTTTGGGAAAGCACCTAGTATAGTAGTCACCGACCAAGATGGGGGAGCATTGAGGAATGCAATTAAGCTGAGTTTGGTGTGTCCAAGCATCGTCTATTGCAAGTGGGGGGGGGGAGGGGGGGGTTGTGACATATCACCCAAAAGCTTCCTGCTAAGGTATTTTTTTATCTCAATATATAGTTTTAGTTTCATATCATTTGTATTATCATATATGATATTATATGTGATTATTGAGTTTTTATTTAGTATTTATATCATATGTTATATTGCTAAGGTACTTTTTATCTTTTATCTGTATTCTCTTTTGGTTTCATCATAATGATATTCAATATACATTTTTTATTTTCATATCATTTTTGGGTTTTATCATATAGATAATTCATTTTAAGTTATTTGTTTTTCACATTTGATACTATGGAATTAAATTTTAAAAGAGTATTTGTTATTCTTCCTTTCAGATATGTGCAAAAATCTATGATGAGACTGACTTTAAAGAGAAGCTGAATAAAATTGTATGGAATATGTACATTGGTCCCGAAGAGTTTGAGTAATAATGGGAAAGTTGATTGAAGGAGTTTAAGTTGGAGAAATCATAAGTGGTATTAACAAAGATTTAATATTCGTTCAACTTGGATTCCTGCATATTTTATTGACTCTCCATTATGTGGATTGATGAGGACAACATCCAGGTCAGAGAGTGAGAACTCATTTTTCTCTCATTTTACAAATTCTGGTTCGACTCTTATGAATTTTATGAACTGTTTTGAGACGGCGATGGAGAAGCAAAGGCATGTACAAGAAAGGATGGATCATAAGACAATTGATACCGTTCCTAAGCTTAAGACCCTTCTTAAGATTGAACTCAACGCTCAAGGTTTACACTCGTTCGCTGTTTGAGTTAGTTCAGAAAGAAATATTTGTTGGCTTATTTTATTGCCAAATAGATTCAAAATGTTTGGTTGAAGGATCCGATATATGTATTATCAAAGAGAGTCCGTATGTTTATGAAATGCCGAATAAGAAGAAGAAGAAACCTCAATCTGTTGATAAAGGGAATGATAAAGCTGACGAAAATGATAAAGTTGATATGTTTTTCAAAAAAGACGGGCTTTATAAGGTATGGTTTTTGTAGTTTCTAGTTTTTTTATGTGTAATCATATATGATTATACAATTGTAGTTTTATTACATAATATGTTGTGTTTTTGATTAGTTTTTTGCCGGATGCGTAGGAGATGGTTCAGTTGTTTGTTCATGTCACTTTTTTGTGAGAGTTGACATATTATGCAAGCATATTTTTTATGTCTTAAAAATGCCAAATTTTAAATAATCACAACAATACATCTTGAGGCGTTTGGACAAGAACCTTATACCATCTGGTTTTGAGGAACAAAAAGATACAGATATGCGAGAAGATGTGATGTTGTAGAGAATTATGCAAACTAGGCAACTTCTATTGTTGATCATTGTTTATTTGCTGAGTAAAGATGAGCTAAAGTTATCGCTTTTGATTGCAAAGTTGAAGTCACTAAAAGAAAGCGGTTGAAGCTGATTGCCCAAAATCCTCCTTCAAAGAACAAAACTAATAATTTGGAGCAGCTTGTGGAGTCCAAAGCCGGCTGCTGTTAATGTTAACAATCCTACTGTTGATCGACCAAAGGACGAAAAAAGTTGGCGTATAACAGGAGAAAATAGTAAAGCAATTGAAAAAAGGTTATGAATGGGCAGAATTCATGTTCATTGTGTGGCGTAACCGATCTAAACAAAGGACATGGCCCCGGGGAGGTATGATGATCAAAATGAATTTCGTAAAAAAGGAAAGTATCAAGTTGAGGAAGTTGTGGTTGAAAAAGAGTGTGTCAAGATGAAGGTTCAAGAAAAAATAAATTTGGCTGCAGAAAGAAAGAAGAATTGTTTTGAAAAAGATGAAGACTTATTCATGATTAATTCTATTTTATGTTGAATGATAGGTTCAGTCAAACAGTTTGGTTTTTTTTAAATAAGTTGATCAAATATGATATCAATTGAAATCATATATGAATTTGCATTAGATTCTTTTATTTGAATTATCTAATTATTGATACTTTTAAAAAATAAGTCTTAATTATTGTTGAATAAACCCAAGCGTTTTGGATCTTCTTTATTATTAAGTTTTATCATATGTGATATCATGTAGAAATACAAGGTTTACATTAGTTTTTCTTTCTATTATGAGTATCATCATGCGATCTGTAGAAAAATACTTGTTTGTTCCTTTGTTTTATTTTGAGTTTATCAATTTGATAGCTGTTTTTAACAAGTGAAACCATCATAGGTGGCTTTTTGAAATCATAAATGATATACTGTTGTTTGTTCCTTTTTTTCTTTGAATTATCATATTTGATAGTTGTATTTAACAAGTTTTGAAAAAAGCAATCCTTTTGCTTATCTGAAAGAAATCATATATTGATTTTTAATATGTAACTTTTATTTTAATCTACCATCATAATATTTAAGTAAATGCTAAAACACCCAAGGATTACCAATTTGTGCAATAAAACTGTAATCAAAATAAACATAATTCCAAATTAACCATCTGGCATATGTTCGGCATTTCCATTTAATCATAATTCATAACTTCTTAGTTTCATTACAGATTTAATCCCCCAAAATGTGATTACCAGTTAAATGCCCCAAAATGTGATATAAACTGCAATACCACCAACGGCATCCTATATTACCAGTCTAAACTAAAAACCCAGTGGGGAAGCAACTTTTGGCTTAGGGTAGGTGCATGACCTCAGGCGTGTTTAGTCCGGAGAAGCCATCCCTCGACGACTAGTTAACACCCAAGCTCAGAGTAACCCCAAAGAGGTTCTCCTGCATACCGCGTACCCCTTCCCAGTGGAAAACATTAACAATTGATAATAAACTACTACAGTTTGTTACTAAAAGTAATTAAGAGACGAAAACATTAATATGACGAACAGTTCCCCAAAAGACATTATATTCACTTGAGATCTTTCTACTCTGTTTTTGTTTCACTTCACTTTTATTGCTCCTTTATCAGTTCCTCCCTCAGCTACTTTCTTTGTTAGTTTTGCATCTGCAAATACAGTCTGTTTACTCCATTTCTTCACGATGTAAGTTGATTATCATGAGTTAAGCATTTTGCAGCGAACCTCATCTCCATCCTTTATTAAATCAACATCTATTTCCTTTGTTCCTCTGTAGGAAAATCCAGGTCCGCAATTCCTTGCATTCTCCCCGATGGTAGTTCCTCCTGTCATCATCAAGAAAAACCCCGAATCTGTATGTTTCCTTTGTCCCCCATTTAGGCCTTAGGATTGTTGGCTTTTTGTTCAACAACTTCTTAGCTTTGGATCTGCATTCTTTAAGATACAGTCAAACATGTTTTTCTGCAAAAAAGTAAGAACAAGTAGAGAAAATTTAGATTTATCAATCATTTTAACAATATAGATATTAAACATTTTTAAAAAGATTTTACATTTTTTTATCATACATGATATCATATATCAATATAATGATACTGAAACATAATCATACATATGAACAGCTATAGTTGCTAACCAGACATCACATTCCTTCTTATATTTTGCTTCATATGACATTGGCGTTTTCGAGTTGTCAATTATCACTGTCGTGCCCTTTAAGAAGTTGAATACTACGAGGTAGTAGTGTTCATGGGCGATAATTGGAAAGAATGCCTAAATATTGGAGAAAATGTGTTGTTGTACAGTCTAAATGCAAAATAATTTAAGTGTGATTTAAAATCATATAATCCTTGTAGCGCAAGCTTGTATACCATTTCAGATCTTTCAAACATTTTTCCTTATTGTCTTTTCTTGAACTCGTTCTTCTTGTGTTAGAAAATGCTTGTACTGCTCTTTTCATCATACTTCTTTCGTCCTCCATCTTCCGGTTTTAAAACATGACGCTTGAGTCTGTTTACATATAACAACATATTTTATATTGTAGCAAACAATATAATTTTTGTATGATAGTTACTTTTAAAGGTTTAAGGTACTTACAATCATCCCCGTGTGGAAGAAATGCTTTGTTTTCTTTCGTTTGCTGTTCACCCCTTGCTCATGGTTTAAAACTAAGCAGTAGGTGTCAATGACATTAGATTCGATTTTCAAGGATGGGGCTAATGTCTGCATATAATCTCGGATGGTTGCATTTCCTTCTTTCGTTTCAAAGATGAAGTCTCTGCATAAAACAACAAATTTATCATATATGATATTATTTGAAGAAATTGAAATGATAAATAAATTGAAAGAGTAAAGGTAACTTAAACTTACAATTCACTTCCTTCCATCGAAAACAAGTAACTACAAATCATCATTCAACTTTTACTGCTTTTCCCTTTGTAGCTGTTTTTTTGTTTATGTATGGAGAAACAATAAATCTAGATGGTTTTTTGGCTCTTTTTGCTGCCCTTTCTTCTACAATGTTTTGTATCCGGGGAAAACCACGAAGAGAATGATGGTGGAGTCATTTCTATAACGGTCTTTCTTTTTGTTGTTTTCTTTTTAATTTCTTCTATTGCTTGATTCTCCAACTCTTCACACTGTGAGTCAGTAAACTGTGTATTCCAAAATTCATCCTCACCAATTTCATCTTTATCATCAGCTTGTTTCTCCTGAACGTTGTCAACCTTATCATTTTCATCCTTATTGGTATCCTGTTTCTCCTGAATTGAATCATTCTTCATATCATGTGTTCATCTTGTCATTGTCTTCAGTTTCATTGGCATCCTTTTCTTTATTGAGGTCTTTATTAAGACTGTCAACATCCATGTGAGCTGTAACCTCTTTCTCGTCTCCATTCATGTTTTCCTCCTTTCCATCACTTCCTCCTTCTGTTGCTTCACTTCCATTTTCTTTAGTTCCTTCACTTCTACTTTCATCGGTTCCTTCACTTCCACTTTCTTCTATTTGTTTATCAATACTTCTTTTTTTCTCTCTTACATTTTGATTTTCACTTTCATTTTCTTGTTTGCATCTGTTGTTGGTGCTCCATCATCATCATGATTGTTGTCTTCATTATCTCCATCAGTCTCACCCTCGCTATCGTCGTCCTTAGAGTACTCATAGAGTTTGAATTCATTATCATTAAACAATTCCCTGTATTGCTTGCAAAAATCAATCATCATTTGGTCGTCTTCAAACTTTCACTCCGTTTCCTCAAACGTTCTAACCAACTTCTGAATACTCACGTCAGAAATTATATCAAACTTCAAAACGATTTTTTCATAATACTCCTGCAAAACAAGCACGGATTAGTTTTGATGTACATATTAAGTTACATTTTATCTATCATATGTGATATGTCAAAACTATCTCATATATTATTAAAAACAAGTTCAGATTTTTCATAGTATCATATGTGATATATGCAGATGAATTATCATATTTGATATATCAAAACTTTCATATATGATATGTCAAAACTATCTCATATATTATTAAAACAAGTTCAGATTTTTCATAGTATCATATGTGATATATGCAGATGAATTATCATATTTGATATATCAAAACTTTTGATCAATGATTATTGCAAAAAGTTCACAGTTTTTTACCTCTTTTGTTTCTGGTTCTTTATCGTTTATCGGGGTAACATAGACATCTAATCCTTTGTACACATTTATTCCATCCTGCTCTTCTTCATGATTAAACTCTCCGTGATGTTCCAATTTTCCCAAGCGTCTTGTCTCTGGGTCCCATTTTATCTTATTTCTCATTGTTGTAGTGTTCCAGCTTCAAAGTGCTGGGTCTGTGAACGGAGAACTCGAAGGACTGGGGAAGAATGTCGAGTCCAAGGTAGAGCAGCTTTTTAAAGAAAAAAAAAGTGTTTGGATTCATTTTGTTGATATATATTTCTCATTAATAAAAAAAATTGGTCATGAGATTTTGAATAATAACTGTACACATAAGAATGTGGGTGGCCCGTAGTAGACTTCTTTTCGTGTCTTCACATCTATCCAGTTTTTCTACTGTTTTGTAAGCAGTCAAGTATGTACTCTAACAGTCTATTTCGATAATGTGGGTTAAAAAAAAAAGGGACATCCTCAGTAATTCCTTTTAGCAATTTCGTCGACACCCTGCCACCATTATCAAGTGTTCCCATCGTACTTCCAAATAGAGTTATGAAGTTCATTCGGAACATGAAATCAGCTTGTGTTGAATCTGATATCACTGAAGCTATTGCTGCTGGTGTTGGTTTTTTAACGTGTTTAAACTGGTTTTCCCACTCTTTAATGAATGGGTCGTTAAAAGGTCTTTGTTCCAGGTCTTCTAACTTCCTGCTCCCCATTGGTATACCAAGCATTTCTTGTACTTTTTGTCTTGTTGCCTTTATCGATCCTTTCTCTAGCCTTAGTTCCATGCTTCCTGGGTGAAAGTGGTCGATTGCATGGTAAGCCAACGCTGATGGAAGCTCAACTATTGGAAAGTGGATCATTCTCTCGAAGCCCATATCCTTTAAGCATTTCTTTTGTGGATCTGATAAAGTCATCATAGCTTCATACATAGGTTTTGGTGACGATCGGGTGTTACAAGTTGGGTATTGTTTTTCAGCTGTTGATCCTTTTGCCTTTTTAGGTTTTGTCACTTTCTTCAACTGCTCGTCTCCCTCTGATTCACTTTCTAATCCTTCATCCATTTTATCTTTTGTTAACTTTCTATCCTCCTGTTCTTCCTCTGAGTCATTGTTTTCTCCTCCTATGTCATTCTTGCTTTGTTTTATCATATATGATCTTGAAGTTGAAGATTTTGCTTTCTTTGTCCTTTTTTTATTTTTCTTTTCCATACCAACATGCAACCTTTCATCATCACTATTTCTCCCTTCATATAAAACATCCTCCTCTGATTCCACTTGGTTTTCTTCTTCTGCTTTCTTCATCTTTGTCCCCCCCTCCTTTTTCTTTTGATTTTCATCCCTTCTTTTTGTTTCAGACTATTTCATCGTCACCTTGATATTGAGTTTGCCACTTCTCATCATCTTCTGCTTCGTTTTGCGTGTATTACTTATTTCACATATCTAGCCTTTCTTTTTTGCATCACCTCTTGTAAATCTTTTTGGTGATTCTTACCAATTATGGGATTTTTTTAGGCTTCCTGATTTTTCACTGTCCATTTTTAGGAGCTCTTTTGACGGTTGAATTTTTCTTCTTGGGTTTCTTCAGATACACTTTATCCTCCCATTCACTCTTTTGGTGTTGTTTTCCTATGGGGGTGGGGGGGGAGGGGGACTGTTACGAAAAAAAAATATTAGTTATATTATATCATATAGATTTTTTCAATTTAAATATTATCTTTTGCATGTCATGTACTTTTACATTTTATATCATGTATGATATTAAAGACTAGAATTGTACCTTTTTCATCTTCTATCTTATTTGATCTTGTAGCTGCGTTCAAGAAAGGCAACGTTTTTATTTTATGAAAAACTTGATCTACATTCTCTTCATTATCAGCATCCTCTTCATTATCATCCTCTTCATTATCATCCTCTTCATTATCATCATCATCTTCTTCATTGTTGTCATCCTCTTCATTTTCAGCATCCTCTTGTACATCATCATCTTTATATTTTATTTCATCATCCACTTCATTGTTGGCACACCTCTTTCATTATTTTCATCATCTCATTGTCGGCTTCATCTGCATTTTTCATTGACATTCATATCATTACTTCACATTTACAAACCAAATTTAAATCATATTTGAAATACAATAGTTTTTTATACAACAAATGTACCTTCATTTGTGCCTCATCAGTTAGCTTTTTTACTCAAGTCCATGTCTCGATAGCTTGTAGTTCAGACTAATAATTCTGCTTTTCTTTTGCAGCTTCTTCATCCGGTTTTTTCTTTGTTATCGACGTCATCACTTTGATATTCATATCTGCTTTTTTTCATGAATTTTTATAAGCGTCTATTATCGACAATTACATAATTGATATTCAAAAATATCATTTGAGTAGTTTATGAAATAAAAATTACTCATTGTCAGTACTTATGTCCTCTGTACCCTTTCAGTTGTTTATTTTTAGGCTAGTTTCTTTCTAGCCTCTTTTTAGCTCTTTGATTTCTTTTTGTCGTTTCCTAGTTTGAATTTTCTTATAGCAACTTGTTCCTCTGCTGCTGCTTTGCTGCGGCTTCTTCATTCGGCTTTTCTTTTTGATATTTTAGTTTTTTTCAATTTTCTTTGAACGACCAGAACCTACATACAAATAAGCACATACTTTTTTAGTTAACATATATGATTGTCATAATTTCATGCTATGTTTTGTTTCAACTGCATACTTAAACACATGCATTGTGATCTGCTAAGCCTTCTAATTAAAACTTGTCCATACAAAATAACATGTTCAAAAAATAAAACATGTATCATATATGAAATAGTTATAAAACTTATTTACATTTCATAATAGAAATTTCATATATGATATTAACTAACAAATCCATTAGTTTATTTGTTTTATTTATGCTAAGCGTTCTGCTTTATCATATATGATATTATCTAATAAATCATTGTTTATTTGTATTATCCTTCATCTTTGCCGAATGAATAGGCTGCGTCTTAGCCTGCTTTTTCTTAATTCATATCCTTTCCCTTTGTTGAAGGCATAGCCTTTGGGTTTGGTGAAGGCATAGTATTCGGCTTTGCCGAAGGCATAGTCACTGGCTTGATTTTTTCATGTATTATATTAAAGAGTAAAATAAATATAACACATATTTTTTCAATTATCATATATGATTGTCATAAATCTATGTTAGTTTTGTTTTAGGCGTATACTTAAACACATGCATTGTTATCTGCTAAGCCTTCTAATCATACTTGTCATACAAATAACATGTTCAAAATTTCCATAAAAGCTTTAAAACCTAACTTGTATCATATATGATATAGTATAAAACTTTTTTACAGTTTCATATTATAATTATCATATATGATAGTATCTAACAAATCATGTTTTATTTAAACTAAGTGTTCTGCTTTTGCCGAAAGTACAGCCTGCGTCTTATCCTTCAGCTTTGCCGAATGAATAGCCTGCTTTTTGTGAATTCGTATCCTTTCCCTTTGGCGAAGGCATAGCCTCTGTGTTTGGCGAAGTCATAGCATTTGGCTTTTACAAAGGCATAGCCTCGGCTTTGCCGAAGGCATAGTCTCTGGCTTTGCCGAAGGCATAGGATGTGTCTAAGCATTCGGCAAAGGCTTAAGTCTGTCATTTCATCTCTAAATCACTCATTAACAATATCATCAACTAGTCATTTCTAATCAGTTAAAACTTATCACTATAACATCATTAAAGCATCTATAAACATCTATAAACAGTAGTTAATCACATTTTTTTCACTAAAATGCAAATCACTGCAACTAAAAATGACAATATATTCATCAAAAAACTTTATAAACAGTATTAAATTCAAAATAACACTAAAAAATGTAGATATTGTGTGTTTTTATACCTTTATCTTTGATTTTAATCGTTATTTTCTTCGGTTTTTTACCGGAACCTGTCCCGGCTCTTCTACCTCCATTTTAATGAGTTTTGCTTTGATTTTGATGATTTGTTGTAGATCCTAGGTTTATGTGTGTGTTTAGTGTGTGTTTTTTTGATCGGTGAATCAGTGTGAGTATTGTTTGTTTTTTTGTCTGTGGTTTTGAAATGAAAGGACGATAGAGTTATGAAATCGGTGTGGGATAATTTGTGTGTTGTAATTTTACCAACTACCCACCATCTTTTTATTAATTTTAGTTTTTCTTTTCATTAATAAGTGGGTTTTAATCTCAGCCCTTGGATATTTTTGGATGGATGGGTGAGATTAGTCCCCCAGTATCCAAGAAAGGGAGGGTTTCTAATATAACCTCCCTTTATAATGTGGGACCCATTAAAAATTAAGATAAGGAGGTGCAATTTTGACCATCCATCTCATTTTAAAAAACCACATCATAAAGTGACATGTGTCACCTTTTGATTAAAAAATCACATCTATTTTAAAATTGAAATATCTTTTTATCTATTTAATTTTATTATGATCTAATTTAATCATATTTTTTAAAATTTTGTGCTATTTAATTCAACATCCATTTTTATATATTTTTATATTTGTTTTGTTTTTTTACATTTTTTAGTGAGTTTATTTTATGTTGATTTATATTTTTCACAACTTTAACCTAAATTAAATATAAACTTGATACGTTAAAACTATATACTTTCGGAGAGAGTGTTGTCTTTTACATGCGAGAATGATTATGTTAATATGGTGTTGCGGGAAAGCTACGGGAAACCCAAACGAACACATACATTCAAAGTGTTGTGAAACGAATTTACTAAATGAGTAGGAAATTGCGTAAAGAGTTGAGTTAGTAAAAAATTTATTGCCGCCGCTATGCGCGAGTAACCGACTAGTATATCTGAATACATTTGATCAAGCTGCAATTAGCAATGCCCTAGTTTAGTTTAGCTAATAATTACCACAATCTTAATCTATGGATGTCACATGAGCTCCGTATTAGCATCATGTTTCCGTGCGCCACATAATTTTCCTGTTTTCCATTAACAAAAAAATACACACACAAATACATGCACCCTCTTTTTTTTCCCCTCTCGAAAATTTTGTGCCGAAAAAACTTCCAGTTTTGCGGCAAAGGAAGATGGGGGACGGTGTTAAGGTACATTGCCACTAACACGTCCAATATGCCGCATGTACTATCAAGTATTTATACAAGCGTGTAACCCTTTATTAACAGCCCCTTTAGTAATAGGTACCAAGTTCGACTTGGGTCAAATGAATGTTTGGGTGACCTTCAGTTGAGTGGATTCGATCATATAACCCGGAACAACCATTTTGTAGTAATGAACTATTGGGCTTAAGGAACGCATGCCGTGAGATTCACTATTTCACTTATTCAGTAACGCAAGACCCATTGTCATTTTCGTTTCAGCCCTTGCAATTTTACACTATTTTTGTTTAGTTTAAGATTATAAATAAAGTTTTTGATTGAAAATATAAGCGATATGCCAATAAATGCAGCAAACACACAGATGTGGTTTTGCTTGCATTTCTATTTCTATTTTCGTAAGATTTTGTACAGGATAATTGTAAACGATGACATCATAAAAACAACCAATGTTGAAGCACTATATGTCCTTTAGAGAATCCCTATGTATAAACTATAAAGGATAATTTTGAACTTCCATATGATTCAATGAGAACGAGAAACCACTTGCGTGAATCGAGATACATGTGGAATTCTACGGATACTTGCCTAAAAAACTCTATTATGTTTGTTGTCAAGTTGCTGTGTGTTTTGATACAATACATGAAATGTTTAGATGTTGCATATATTATTATGTTCAATCGGTTGAAATCATGTGAAGCATCACATGAATGAAACCTGCAATATTGTATGCTCCACACTATATGATGCGACTAAACGAAACGTGAAGAATCCTTGTAAGAATCAAAATTGAGGAATCTGATATGTGTCATAAGGACCTCACGTGATGAGCACGTGAGTCAAGGAAAGTCAACAAGGCAAGATAAGAGCCTAACAGCTTTTCCCGCAAAGCCTATTTCTTCCATTCCTTTGTATAAAAACCCAATTAGTTCTTCATTTTCACTTAGCTATTGAATTGTAAGCATCTTTCTCTTTGTAAACACCTACATTTATCAATAACAAATCATTTGTCCAACTAACTCGAAATTCTCTTCTTGATCATTGAATTTCCTGTTGATTATTAAAAGCATTTTTTTAACTAAGATTATTGAGAGCAACTGACTTGTGTTTTTACTCCAAGGCCATTCTTGTAGTGGTCAAGTATTTTCTTATAAGTAATTGTTGATGGAAATTAATAAATATGAGGGTTTGAATGTTGATTTTATTCTCTGGCCAAAAGGTATCTTATATAATACAATGTACAAGACAGTCAATGGTTAAAACGAGTATACAATCATGTATTAAAATAAAACCTTTCTAAAATATGCTTCTTGATATATTTACATAATATATGATTATGATTCTAGTATCCTTTCCTAATACCCCCCCTCAAGTTGGAGCATGTAGATTATGAATGCCCAAGCTAAGAATGTCATGAAATTGTTGGTTTCCAAGTGCCTTCGTAAATATATCAGCAAGTTGTGTCGAAGTATGCACATAAGAGGGAGAAAGATTACCAGACAAAATTTCATCACGCACAAAGTGACAATCAACCTTGATATGCTTTGTCGTTCGTGAAAGACACGATTAGCGGCGATGTGTAAAGCCGCTTGATTATCACAAAAGAGACGCATAGGTTCAGGATGTGCGACACCAAGAGAATTCAGTAGTCTTTTTAACCATTTAAGCTCGCATGTTGTAGTAGCCATCGACCTATATTCGGCTTCACTAAAAGACTGTGACGCATTATGCTGCTTCTTCGTCTTCCATGAAATGGATGAGTTTCTATATAAAACAAAATAGCCGGTGAGAGAACATCGGGTCACGGGGCAACTAGCCCAATCGGAATCACAATAACCATATAGTCGAAGATCATTATCAACACGAAGCAAAATACCTTGTCCAGGATTATCTTTAATATAACGAACTACACGTACAATAGCTTGCCAATATTCATCAAGGAGACGCTGCATAAACTGTGAAAGAACATGAACACAATAAGAAAGTTCAAGTCTTGTGATGGTTAAATAAATTAAACATCCAACAAGATGCCTGTAGCGCTCTAGGTCTCGCATTTCCTCACCATCAGCTAGTGTCAAGCGATGATGTTGCTCCAAAGGAATATTAGCGGGCTTAGCTCCCAACAAACCCGCCTCGGAAAAAATATTTAATGCATACTTACGTTGGCATAAAAAATTACCTTCTGAATTTCGAGCCACTTCGATACCCAAAAAATATTTGAGAACACCCAGGTTCTTCATATGAAAGCGCCGACTCAAATAAGCTTTAAATGTTTTTACTTTGTTACTATTATTTCCTGAGATAATGAGATCATCGACATAAACCAACACATTTAAGTGAGTATTACCCCTCCGAAGAGTAAACAATGAATAGTCAGAAAGCGATTGGACAAAGTCGTAACTTTTTAAAGCCATTGGCAACTTGGCGAACCAATTTCGTGAAGCTTGTCTCAAACCATATAAAGACTTCTGTAAACGACATACCTTACCTGATTTCTGAGAAGAAAATCCAGGAGGAATTTTCATGTACACTTCTTCGTTTAAGTCACCGTGCAAAAAAGCATTGCGGAAATCCATCTGATGTAATTCCCAATTCTTAGCAGCTGCCACGGCTAAAAAAACTCAAACTATCACCATTTTTGCAACGGGTGCAAACGTTTAGTTATAATCGATCCCCTCGACTTGCTTGTTTCCAAGAATGACCAATCGAGCCTTGTGTCGTTCAATAGTCCCATCAGAGTTATATTTTGTTTTATAAACCCATTTGCAACTGATAACTTTCTTTCCAGGTGGCAAATCTGTTATGGTCCACGTGCCATTGTTTTCAAGGGCCTCGATTTCCTTTTGCATAGCGACCCTCCAACGTTCATCATTAATAGCCTCAGCAAAAGTGTTGGGATCACTTTCCGCTGTAATGGCTGCTAAGAAACACCGATGACGTTGAGAAAACTTATCACAATTCACATAATGTGCTATAGGATAGGGCGTGCCTGAAGATGTTGACTGAAGAGGTGGCGCTGCAGAGGGGCTTAAACGAGCAGTGTGCGTCACGAAGTCCTTCAAACGAGTGGAAGGTTGTCGTTGTCTCTTTCCACGACCTGGTTGCTCTTTACTTGTATGATTTGAATCTAGATTATTTCCCCCCTCACGTCCTCACTTTCTGTATCATTCACATGCTTATTACTTTCTAAATTTCCATCAACATCTTTTCTATCATTTGAAGGACTATGGGGAGAATGACTTTCTACACCTATCTAATGCACTTCATCATCAACATATAATGAATCACTTATAATCACATCACCAGAATAAGCTTTTATATCATCAATAGTTTTAAATGGAAATTCATTTTCCATAAAAGCAACATCTCTGGACACAAAGAAATTCCCACTTTCAACATCATACAATCTCCAACCTTTCATATGGATAACCAACAAAAATCCAACGCCTACTTCGACTTGTAAATTTATCATTATCTCGGTTTTGTTTATGTACATAACAAAGGCAACCAAAAACTTGAATATTATTATATGATGGGGGCTGGCCAAATAGCATCTCATAAGGTATTTTTCCTTCCAGAAGCATAGAAGGTGTTCTATTAATCAAATATCCAGCCGTCAAAAGACATTCACCTTAAAAATCTATAGGTAAGTTTGCTTGAAAACGTAATGCTCTTGCCACATTTAGTATATGGCGATGTTTTCTCTCAACACACCCATTTTGTTGGGGTGTACCAGGACACGAAGTCTGATGTATCATACCATGTTGAGAAAAATAAGATTTTAAGCAAGTAAATTCCGTTTTATTATCACTCCTAACAATTTTCACATCCTTCTTAAATTGACGCCTAGCCATAGCAATAAAATTACAAAACTTACGTTGTGTCTCATCTTTTGAATACAGCAAAAAAATCCACACACCTCAAGAAAAATCATCTACAATAGTCAAAAGATAACGGGCACCACAAAAGGCAGAGGTCCTATAAAGACCCCATAAATCATAGTGAATTAACTCAAAACAATTAGTAGCTTTATTATCACTTAATGTAAAACTTTCTCGAGTTTGTTTTGCTCGAAAACATATATCACAAGCTTTGTTCTTCAGAGTGTTATCAGTGCTAGTACCATTATTAAACTTAGGAAGTAAATCTGTCACACCCCGAAAATTTCAGGTCAATATTTTAAACTTTTTCGATCATTATTTTTTACTTTTATACGTTACGTTTGAATCTGGCAGTTTACCGGGAAGTTAACCCACGTAAATCTTAAAAACGTCATCGGACGCGTTCTGACTTTGGATTTTGATTAGTTTAGATATAATATGAGTTATTTTATATTTTCTAAGTGTTTCGTAGTTTATGATCACTCTCGGTATTTATTTTTATGCTTTAACGTTTAAATTACGTTTTTTACGTTTTTGACCTAACGGAACCCCAAAAACCCGAAATCGTTTTGTGTAAACTTTAGTTATCGTCCATCTCATATTAATAAGTCAAAATTTTCGTTCATGTCCCCCTCTTGCCATACTTTGGATGCCTAAAACCAAACAAAATGCACCATAAGACTTGAAATTAATTCAAGAGCATCTTATTTGAATATTCATGCATATGCTTGAAAGTTACACATGAGAGGGTCATCCTCATGCACACTTTTTATGCTAACTAATACATGTGATCCTTTACAAGAGTGTAAGAGATGAATGACCACCTTTGACCTTAAAAATACAAATAAGAGTATAAGTCATGAACCATAATTTTTTTTTGCTTGGTCTAGCCCTTGTGTACCCAAAACCGGACGCACCATTGTCCAAAAGGGAGTGGCTCAAGCCACTTAACTTAAGCCAAGGACCCATAAAACCCTAATTCACACCTTATATAAACCTCACTTTGCAAGACTTAGGTCATTTCATACAGTCCTTGCCTCATAAAAAACATTTTCTCTCTTCTCTTGGTTCCAAAAACCCACAGCTAACCACAAGCACCATAAACATTCCATATCTTTTTATTTCCTTCAAGATCCAAGCATTATAAGTTCATCTCTAGTCATATCTAAGGTGTCTTGAAGTATTGGTTATTTTATTTAAAGGTTTTTCTTCAAGATCTAAAGTTAGGGTTTCAAGATTTGTTGTTGGGTTTTATACTTGTTCTTCATTCTTGTAAGTGTCTTGAATCTTTTCTTGTGGTTTACTTATGTTCTTTCATATATGTTTAACATCCATACATCCACATGTTGTGTTTTAATTTTTGAAAGATTATAAAACAAGATTTTATAAATAATGATATTACTTTGTTTCACTAGTTAAATATTATGTTCTTGGTGAGACGAGAGTTGGATGAGAGTTGCAAGAATAGAAATGAAGGGATTATGTTACTTTTAGGTGTGGTTTTGTTGTGGATTAGTTGTGAATGGAGATTAGGCTTGACTAGGCACTATTGTGAAGTTTGGTGTGATTTTTGGAAGCGTTTGTGAAAAAGGTAGTTGCTGATCCGAAATGGTTTTGAGGTTTTGGTCGACCTAAAAATGTTTTCATTAGGCGTAAAAGTAGTTTTTGGAGAGCTTGTTTCGAATAGATAGTTTTTCATATATCGCACACTAAAATTGGACTTAAAACGGCCAAGTTATAGCCAAATGAAACTTGAAACATTTTTCGACAAAACCGAATGAATAGTTGCTGATGTGAATAGTAAAATGGGTTTTCGGACACTTTCGGACATTTTTGGACTTTCTAAACACTAGCGAAACATATAGTAACACATATATATTGATTAGTATCATTTAAAGACGTCGTTAACATATTTTAGGAAAAGCGTTAAGGTTACTAAAAATAGTAAGTTTGGTGAATTTTAGCAAGATGGACATGGAAGTTAAACGTTTAGATTTCTCTAGTGCACTTAAGGAAATATGGATTAAGCAAATATAGGGGACGGTATTAACGTCCCGAAACTAAAAACTTTCCTAAAATAGAAACTTACTAAAAATAGTAATTTTTGGTTAAACGCCGAAACTTAACGAAAAACTATATGATTTTATTTCGTCATGATTTGATAATCAAACTAAAGCAAACACACATGGATGTCTTTTGGTGATGAACATATTGTGCAATTCTTGGCATACTTTCCGTGTTTCTAAGACGCGTTATTATTCTAGGTCGCGGCTAGATTTCTATATCATCTTTTACTTGCGTGATTTATCATTTGCTCATCTTGCTAAGGTGAGTTCATAGCCCCACGTTTTACTATTTTTTACTATTTTATCTTTAATACTTTGGGTATGAGAAACATTGCTTGTTTTTAAACTATGAACACAGTTATTTACGTTTCCTTTTCATGATTGCGTGTTGCTATGTAGCGAAATAGACCAACTAATGCCCGAAACTATCATGAAGTCAATTGCTTAACCGACATGACTGGGTTAAGTAAGCGTTGAATGTTGTAAATATCTATTGGGACTAAATTCTCCCTATTCAGGTTGTGAGTAGCGCTCACTACCCTCTGGGGTCCCAATAATGGATAGATACCATAGCGGATTTCACTAGGTAATCTTGGTCATGATACCCTTTAGGGAAATTACATGCTTGTTTGGCATATAATAGTTCCTGTTTAAATTGAGGCTTTGTTGTCATAAGGCTGTAATGCGCAACACTGTAATTATCTTTTTGTGAAGTTTTATCTGTCTATAATTGTCACGTGCGTACTGTGAAACTTGTGGTCCAAATTTTCTACTAAAATTCAAACTATGAATTCACCAACTTTATGTTGTGTTTTTAGGCATGTTTTTCTCTAGGGTGCTTAGCTTGGTTTCTTTGCATGCTTTTGGTGGTGCATGCCTTGGTGCGATTTTTCAAGACTTATTAATATCTGTTAACATCGTTGTCAAACTTTAAAACATTTTATTCTCTTCCGCATATTATCTTTGAACTTATGTAAAACCTTAACTATTTTAAATTAATGCAATGATGTTGGATTTTCAAACGTACCCTTAGAGGTCGTTCTTTGTATCTTGTGTGATGTATATTATGACGTCACGCCACCTGACACGTGTTTTCGACCAGGCCCCGTTTGGAGGTGTGACAGATTGGTATCTAGAGCCAAGGTTATAGAGAACCAGGTAGTATATTTAGGTCTGGTATATAACCAGTATGTGATCCTACGTGTTTACTTGCTTACATATATAAGTACTATCGATAAGTATACGAGTATTAAGTATAATACATTTCCATAATTATATTACGTTTATTTTGCCTTACGTAGATTTTCTCGTTGGTTTTATATAAAAGTTATTTATATAAATAATAGATCTTTCCCCTAGGACATTGTGAGTTGCACCATGGTCTCTAAACGTTTCTCAAGACATCGTGAGTGATACGATGGTCATTAAAACTTTTTCATAAATTTACAATATACTATTTTACATAACATCGAAACTTGTCACAGTCTTTCGACCCTACGTTATCTTACTGTCTGAAACCGAATGCGAGTTGAGCACCCATCCCATACTTTTGTTTCTCCTACGTCGTCTCATATCGTCATCTAGAAACATGCCGATTAAGTTAAACATGACTTTAACCCGTCACCTTGTAACATTCCACTTTTGGAAACGCGACTTTCGGAACCTCAATTAATTTATTTTTCTTTTATTTATTTTGATTTGAAGAGAATGACGGCAACAAGTCAAGGAATGAGTTTTGCGGAGATTGACCAGATTGTGGCCCAACGAGTTACTGATGCCTATGTAGCGATTGCTCCTTTTTTATTTATCGAGGACAAAACTCCGATGACTCACGGATCCGGATGAATCATGTCATACGACAAGAAATCACGATAGAAAAGAATGCTAACAACAAAAGGAAGTTTGAGCAACCAACAAAGGATAACCGTAGAGTGCCACAAAACATCCTCCCTTCAGAAACGGATGTGGCAAGGGCTTACACTATTGGAAGCTAATCTGGACAGAAGGCCTTATGCTGGGAAGGGAATTTACCTTTTACTGACAACAAGAGTAAGTTGCATCTATGTTGGGTCGTGTATGTGAAGTGTAGTAAATGTATGAGGGTTAGCCACATTGAATAAGGGATTGTAAGGCATCCATTGTTGCAATAAAACCTGAGAGTCAGCCCAATGCTGTAATCGAAGGCTACCCATCATCACTTGCTATGAATGTGGAAGGCTAGGACATTTTAGGAATGAATGCCAGAAGTTGAGAAATCAGAACCAAGTAAACCAAATTTGGAAGGAAAAAGCTCGTGAGAACTTTAGTGTCATCAAACACAAGACACTATGCTTAGAGAGATCTTCCCGACTTCCTAGTGACCTAGTCAAAGTCTTCTTCGACTATATTCATTAGTAACTTTTTTTATAAATTTTCATTCGTATGAGGGTGATGGGATGTTTTAATTTTCATGTTAAATGTATGTCATGACGATTCCGTCAGGTTACATTAATTCTCTATTTTTTATGTAAGCTACTCCTTTTATCACTACATCTTATAACTATTCCGCGGCTAGCCATTTTATAAACTATTATGTCCCAGTTGTAATGCAATTTTGTTGTCATCTCATATACCATTTTGTCCATTTCTTAAAAATTATTCTACTATCATCTCACAAACTATTTTCCAAACCATTTTACAAACTTACGTGTTTTCATCTTTTAACATGTTATGTCGACGTTTATAATCTCTTTGCCTATAGTTTTATAAATCATTTTCGTTAACTCACTTGTAAACTATTTGATATTATTATTATTTACGTTTGTCAACATCTTATAATTATCCTACTATTACCTCATAACTTATCTGGCTATCATTTAATGAACTAATTCATTTCCATCTTATAACCTATATTACAATTATTTATAAACTCTTTTGCTCCCCTATTAAAAGTTACATTGCATTCATCTTACAAACCATTTCGTTGTCACCTCATGAACTATTTCGTTGTCATTTATAAACTATCTCGACGTCATCTTACGAACTACTTCATGTCTTTTATAAACTATTTCGTTGTCGCAATATAAGCTATTTGATTGTCAACTCGTAGACCATTTGTTACCATTTTATAGACCCCTCACTCTTACACTATAAACTGTCACGTGATTTTCTCGTAAACTATTTTGGTATCACCTCTTAAACTATTTCTACTAAGTCTTACAAAATATCTTGTGTCGTTATATAAATTACAATGTTCTCGTTTTCACAAACTATTTTTCTACCTTAGAAACAACACTGTTTATACCATACAAACTTTTAAACATAACACTAGTTTGACGAAACGAGCATTTTATCGTTAGTACCTAAATTATACATAGCCTGATCACCTATGTATAATTCAGGGAGGACCATCCTATGCTAAGAGTAGTCACCTTAAAAAAAATTACCAATCTATTTTCACTTTCCACTTCTATATTCTTTTTCTCTTCTCTACAATTTCGATAAGAATTTATCATCTTCATATTTTACCAATATTTTGCGCGCGTGTTTGCGAGTTATGTCTGTCATATGTATCCGTATTAATAAGCTCCGTAACTAAGTAGATTCCCTCAATATTACCATATAGAGACGCTGTACCATTATCCAAGAGATCGAGTCACGCTCCTTGTAGTCACGGTAATTACGGATTTTAAGATTTTAGAACATAATAGACTTATCCTTATTCGTTGAGATAGAATCAAGAAAATTAGGAAATTTCTTCATCGTCCAAGTTTCTAATGGTCATGAAATAAGGCAAAGGACATAATTATTGCAAGTACCTAGAACCAAGCCAACAGAACTTTCGTACCCATAATTTTTATCCTTCTAAGTGACATCGACCCATCTATCTTAGACATTAAGTACCCTATTGAGCTAGTTAACGAAAGGCTAATAGGATCCGATATTATGCTTAGAGGTTGTACGTTAGGATTGTTAGGTCACCCATTCAATATTGACCTAATACCTATAGAACTTGGTAGTTTCGACGTCATCATCGGCATGGATTGGTTAGCGAATCATCATGCGGTAATTGTTTGCGATGAAAAGATTGTGCGGATTCCCTATGGAGACTAAGTCCTGATAGTCCAAGGTGATAGAAGTGGCAAAGGAAAGAAGTCTAAGTTGAGCATTATATCGTGCCCTAAAACTCAGAAATATATTAAGAGAGGTTGCCTAATTTTTCTGGCACAAGTTACGAAGAAGGAAACCGAAGACAAGTCGGAGGAGAAGCGACTTGAGGACGTGCCGACTGTACGGGACTTTCCGGAGGTCTTTCCAGAAGACTTGCCTGGATTACCACCAATGCGACAAGTTGAATTTCAAATCGACTTGGTCCCTGGTGCTGCACCTGTGGCACGCGCCCCGTATAGATTAGCACCGTCAGAACTGCAAGAACTGTCTACTCAACTGCAAGAACTTTCTGACAAGGGATTTATAAGACCGAGTTCCTCACCCTGGGGAGCCCCGGTCTTGTTTGTCAAAAAGAAAGATGGATCTTTTTGGATGTGTATCGATTACCGTGAACTGAACAAGCTGACTGTGAAGAATCGATATCCACTTCCGAGAATCGACGACTTGTTTGATCAGTTGCAAGGGTCAAGAGTCTACTCTAAGATCGACCTGAGATCTGGTTATCACCAACTCAGAGTTCGGGAGGAAGACATTCCAAAGACAGCGTTTAGAACACGCTACGGTCACTATGAGTTTCAAGTGATGTCGTTTGGACTGACCAACGCACCGGCGGTATTCATGGATCTGATGAATCGGGTGTGCAAGCCATATCTGGATAAATTTGTGATCGTTTTTATTGATGACATCTTGATCTACTCCAAGAGCGAGGAAGAGCACGCAGAACATCTTAAGTTAATTTTGGAGTTGCTTAAGAAGGAAGAATTGTACGCCAAGTTTTCAAAGTGTGAATTTTGGCTGTCGAAGGTATAATTTCTTGGTCACATGATTGATAGTGAAGGCATTCACGTGGACCCAGCTAAGATTGAGTCAATCAAGGATTGGGCATCGCCCAAGACTCCGACAGAGATTCGTTAATTTCTAGGTCTTGCTGGCTATTACCGACGATTTATCAAAGGTTTCTCAAAAATTGCCAAGCCTATGACGAAGCTGACTCAAAAGAACGTGAAGTTTGATTGGAGTGAAAAGGCAGAAGCTGCATTTCAGCTGTTGAAGCAGAAATTATGTAGTGCACCGATTTTAGCTTTACCCGAAGGTAGTGAAAACTTCGTGGTTTAATGTGATGCTTCTCATAAAGGGTTGGGTGCAGTTTTGATGCAAAGGGAGAAAGTCATAGCCTACGCGTCATGCCAACTTAAGATTCATGAGAAGAATTACACTACACATGACTTAGAGCTTGGAGTTGTAGTGTTTGCTCTCAAAATGTGGAGACATTATTTGTACGGCACGAAATGCGTTGTGTTCACTGATCATAAGAGTTTGCAACATATTCTAGATCAGAAAGAGTTGAACATGAGACAACGTAGATGGTTAGAGCTGTTGAGCGATTACGACTGCGAGATTCGTTATCATCCGGGAAAGGCGAACGTGGTGGCGGATGCCTTGAGCCGAAAGGAACGGAATAAGCCACTACGAGTTCGAGCTTTGGTTTTGACGATTGGTCTGAACCTTCCCGTGCAAATTTTAAACGCTCAGGTTGAGGCGAGAAAGGAAGAGAATTTTGGAACCGAAGATCTGTGTGGTATGATTAAGAAGCTAGAGCAACGTACTGATGGAACATTATGCTTGAATGGGAGAAGTTGGATACCTTGTCGAGGTAACTTAAGAGAGTTGATTATGCATGAATCGCATAAGTCAAAATATTCAATTCATCCTGGATCGGACAAGATGTACCAAGATTTAAAGAAACTGTATTGGTGGCCGAATATGAAAGCAGAAATTGCCACCTACGTCAGTAAATGTTTGACATGTGCCAAAGTCAAGGCCGAATGCCAAAAACCATCCGGTTTGTTGGTTCAACCTGTGATCCCAGTGTGGAAGTGGGAAAACATTACTATGGATTTCGTTACTAAGTTACCAAAGACATCGTCTGGTCAAGATACAATTTGGGTAATTGTAGACCGACTCACAAAGTCTGCTCATTTCTTACCAATGAAGGAAACTGACTCAATGGAGAAGTTGACGAGACAATACTTGAAGGAAGTAGTCTCGAGACATGGAGTGCCGGTTTTGATTATTTCTGATCGAGACAGTAAATTTACATCTCATTTCTGGCAATCGCTGAACAAAGCCCTAGGTACTCAATTGGATATGAGTACGGCTTACCATCCACAGACTGATGGTCAAAGTGAAAGAACCATCCAAACCTTAGAGGACATGCTACGTGCTTGTGTGATTGATTTTGGGAAAGGTTGGGATAGACACCTACCTTTGGTGGAGTTTTCTTACAACAACAGTTATCACACTAGTATCAAAGTTGCACCGTTTGAAGCTCTCTACGGCCGAAAATGTCGATCGCCTATTTGTTGGGCTGAGGTTGGAGACGCTCAGCTCACTGGTCCGGAAATTGTTCATGAAACAACTGAGAAGATCATTCAGATCAAGAAGCGTATTCAAGCTGCACGAGATAGACAGAAGAGCTACGCCGATAGGAGACGTAAGCCATTGGAATTTGAGGTTGGAGATAAGGTCATGCTAAAAGTGTCACCATGGAAAGGGGTGATACGTTTCGGCAAACGGGGGAAGCTGAACCCTCGCTATATTGGACCTTTCAAGATTCTTGCTAAAGTGGGAACGCTTGCTTATCGACTTGAACTCCCAGAGCAATTAAGCCGAGTTCATAGCACTTTTCATGTTTCCAATTTGAAGAAGTGTTTCGTAGACGAACCACTAGCTATTCCGTTGGATGAGATCCAGATTGATGACAAGCTTAATTTCATTGAAGAACCAGTTGAAATTATGGATCGAGAAGTTAAACGGCTAAAGCAAAGCCGCATTCCAATCGTGAAGGTCCGTTGGAATTCGAGACGAGGGCCCGAGTTTACTTGGGAGCGTGAAGATCAAATGAAGAAAAAGTACCCTCATCTTTTCGTTAACCCTTAGTCCACGTCTTAAGCTTTGAGGACAAAGCTCTTTTAACGGGGGAAGAATGTCACACCCCAAAAATTTCAGGTCAATATTTTAAACTTTTCCGACAATTATTTTTGACTTTTATACGTTACGTTTGAATCTGGCAGTTTACCGGGAAGTTAACCCGCGTAAATCTGAAAAACGTCATCGGACGCGTTCTGACTTTGGATTTTGATTAGTTTAGATATTATATGAGTTATTTTATCTTTTCTAAGTGTTTCGTAGTTTACGATCACTCTCGATATTTATTTTTACGCTTTAACGTTTAAATTACGTTTTTCGCGTTTTTGACCTAACGGAACCCCGGAAACCCGAAATCTTTTCGTGTAAACTTTAGTTATCGTCCATCTCATGTTCATAAGCCAAAAATTTCATTCACCCTCTTCCCCTTGTCATATTTAGATGCCTAAACCAAACCAAATGAAACCATAAGTCTTGAAATTAAATACAAGAGCATCTTTTATAAAACTAGTGCATGTGGATGAAAGTGACATATGAGAATGTCATTCTCATTGCACAAGAACTTAAGGAAGACTAGAACATGTGATATTTTGTTGGAATCATGCAACCTTTGACTTGAAAATTCAAAATCATAACATAAGACTTGAACCATGGTTAACAAAAATGTTATGGCTCCCTCCTTTGGCCTAGTTTCGGCCGAACACACACACACACACACCTTTGGTGTGTGTTGGTCACATGTACACTATTATACACTCCCTTAACCTAATGTTTTCCTATAAATACCCCACTATATCACAACTTAGGGTTTCATATCATTTCCAAAGTCACCAACAAAAATTTTCTTTCTCTCCTCCCCTCTTGAAGCTCACGGCACACACACACCCTTTTAGGGTTTTCATATCTTTGATTTCTTGCATAATCCAAGCATACAAGGTTCATTTCTAAGAACATCTAAGGTGGTTTAAAGTATTGGTTCTTTGATTTCAAGGGTCTTTCAAGAGTTTATAAACTAGGGTTTCAAGATTTGTTGTTGGGTTTTATAGATCTAGTATTTTGGGGTATAGATCTTGTGATTTCTCTACTTGTTCTTCATTCTTGTAAGTGTCTTGAATCTTTTCTTGTGGTTTACTTATGTTCTTTCATATATGTTCAAGATCCATACATCCATATGTTGTGTTTTAATTTTTGAAAGATTATAAAATAAGATTTTATAAATAATGATGTTACTTTGTTTCACTAGTTAAATATTATGTTCTTGGTGAGATGAGAGTTGAATGAGAGTTGCAACAATAGAAATGAAGGGATTAGGTTAGTTTTAGGTGTGGTTTTGTTGTGGTTTAGTTGTGAATGGAGATTAGGCTAGACTAGGCACTATTGTGAAGTTTGGTGTGATTTTTGGAAGCGTTTGCGAAAAATGATGTTGCTGATCCGAAATGGTTTTGAGGTTTTGAGCGACTTAGGAATGTTTTCATTGGGCGTAAAAGTAGTTTTTGGAGAGCTCGTTTCGAATAGATAGTTTTTCATATATCGCACACTAAAATTGGACTTAAAACGGCCAAGTTATAGCCAAATGAAACTTGAAACATTTTTCGGCAAAACCAAATGAATAGTTGCTGATGTGAATAGTAAAATGGGTTTTCGGACACTTTCGAGATATTTTGAGCTTTTAAAACATTAGCGAAACATATAGTAACACATATATATTGATTAGTATCATTTAAAGACGTCGTTAACATATTTTAGGAAAAGCGTTAAGGTTACTAAAAATAGTAAGTTTGGTGAATTTTAGCAAGATGGACATGGAAGTTAAACGTTTAGATTTCTCTAGTGCACTTAAGGAAATATGGATTAAGCAAATATAGGGGACGGTATTAACATCCCGAAACTAAAAACTTTCCTAAAATAGAAACTTACTAAAAATAGTAATTTTTGGTTAAACGCCGAAACTTAACGACAAACTCTATAATTTTATTTAGTCACGTTTTGTTAATTAAGTCAAAGCACAAAAACACACATGGATTTACGGTTACTAAAAATCTAAATAGAAAGATGCGGGTGAATTTTAGCAAGCATGGACATGGCCAACCCCTGTTTCGCCCTCGCGCAACACACCCCATAATCGGTACTGCAAAAAAACTCACCGTAGCCCATCCGGCCCCACTGGAATAACGCCCCACTCGGTGCCCACTTACCCCATACGAACACTCACCACCTAAATAACACCACGACGCCACCACCTAAAAATAGTAATTTATTTGTGTGTTAAAACGCCGAACCTTACCGACAAACCAATACATTTATATTTGTAAACAACCTTCCCAATTGGGTCGCAGCGGAATAAGGCTAATCCGGCGTGTCTCGTACATAGATCAATAGCACAAGCATAATATAGAGAACGACCAAAAGACGTTTAAAATATACATTGGATTTGATCAAGGACACTTACACAAAGCATATAGCATTACTTGTTCCTTGTTTTTAATCTTACAAAGATTGTCCAATAACATATCCCCAAACATATTACATTCAAATCATTATTAGCGTGATAACCAAAAGTTTCACCCAGGTATCCCTGGCACCTCGTAGCCTATAAACCACCTGAAAACATTGCCTTACAAAACGTCACAAAATTGTTTGTGAATTCATATGGAAGGTAGAAAAATTAATATATAATGCAGGACCGGCAAGACTTTCCAGTGATAATGCAACAGATGCAGACAACATAAAAATTCGATTAACATTTACCTAGAGCTCATACACGAAGCTCGACAATTTTTTATTAGCAGATAATATAAATTGCTAATCTGCCCTATTAGATTGTCTAACCCTACACATCTACAATTCGACACATGCTATCCCGTACTTTCCCGGTGTTAGCTAAAACACCCGCACGGGGAGGAGTCGTTTCCGCAAATCTATCTATTAATACCATCGCGCTTACTAATACCAATGCAATTGTTATACCCTAATATACAGTTTCATGATCATGGGGCTCAACATAGGTATATCCGCTACATATGCAAACACGTAATCAATATAACAATAACCCTTGCTTCAATTATAAAACAAAGCGTTTCCACCCCAAAGTTCATAAATCATATAGTAAATCATAAAAATTGTGGGCAATGAGAATTCACCTTAAGTGAATGCTGCTGAAAATATATAGCAAATGTGAGGAATTGCCCTCACGATTATACCCGAATGCACTAATTCAATATAGGTCGAATCAAACTATCAAGTTATGTTGTCGAACAACAACTGTATATAATCCCTATAAAGGTTATCAGCGTACTATCGTTCGGTGCCTATCATAAATTTAAGAGGTCGATGACAGACGTACAAGATTTAGGACACTTTAACTCGTAAATCCAACAACATCGTCAATACGCCTATCCGACAGAAGCCTCATTATGAAATTCCCTAGTGATATAGCACTGCGATAACTAATAACATATATATTCTATATAGCTATATCACCATCTAATCGTTTAAGTGAAATCGTAATTATAAAGTAAAAAAACGGTTTATACTTACCCTTTAGTAAAAATGTCATAACTTTTGTCGTTTTAAAAGCCCGATTTCCTCGCGTTACTACGCCCACAGGCTTATTCGTATAAGAAGAGTGATCATAAAATCAACATTTTAGGATTTTTGAAATTCCTGTGATAATAGTGGTTATCTGTTCTTAAACATCTAAGAAATCGTTTTTAATAACTTTTAAATAACGTAAAACCCGTATTTTTTGTCTTATCTTATTCGTTATGAGCTCCATTTTTTTAAGCCGATCTATCGAACACGTGCTCGGTAAATTGAAAGATTTATTATCATTTTATTGATGTTTATAAAGTATAAGTTTCTGTGGTAAATAAGTACTTTTTTAATAAAAAGTGTTTTTATAAAAGTTATTACTATCGTAAAACTTGTAAATAGCGTATCTTCTCGTTATTAAAAAGGTATTCGAGTTCTTTTAGACCCTTCATACTTGTGTCATGTAGTTTTTATAAAATCATAAAACATATATGTAAATTTTCGAATTACAAACACCCCTTAAGAAATATTTTATCCAAAATGTGATTTAAAACTTGGGTATTCTAGGACTTCCATTTTAAAGCTTTAACACTTTGTTACAAACCCATTAAACCCTTATACCTTATGTATTACATATATTAGGTCATTAGGTTCATGCTATTGCTCAAGATATACCCAGAACCAAGTTTTAACATGTTAATTTACAATCATTTTCATTTGTCAACTTATTAAGTAAATCAGTTAAAACCCAAAATTTAGACACTTAGACATGATAATACTTAACCAACATGTTAAAATACTTATACATTCCTTTTAACATAATATTTCATCCAATATACATGTAAATAAGTGTACAAAACAAGGATCATAATTTAAAAATTCAATTTTACATATGTCAAAAGTAACCCTAAATGGTGATTTAGCTAAATTATAACATATGAATACACATAAATTCTTAGTTCATGAAAAGATTAAGCATTGATATAACCTTGTGGTAGATGAGTAGGGAAAAGAATAACAATCACACCCTTAGTGATTAACAACCTTGGCTTTGAAAATAACATGTGAAAACCCAATTTCAACCAAAAACCCTAATCTTCAATATTCTTTTTAAAAACCCTATTCACAGCTTAACCAATCCTTCAATTCATCGGTTGAATACATTAGTATGATATGTAAACACTAATAGGTGAAAGAAAATCAAAACTATGGATTGGTATTGGAGAGGGTTTTAGCCGTGAGGGTGTATAAGGAGAGAAAGTGCGTGAGTAGAAGTGTTTTGTTTACATCCCTTGGAAATGAAACATCTAAGTGTTTAAAAAAAATTATATATATAATACTTGCTACTTATATAATGACAATACCTATCTAAAACCTAACCAGGTCCCCTTACTATCTCATGTGTAAGTGAAATGGTTCCCTAAATATTATCAGATTAATTATAATATCAATCTATAAGGGCAAGTTGGTCTTGCAAAAAGATTAATACTTGGTAAAATCTGGCTAAAATTTCGCCACATTCACGTATAAGAGATGTTATATTGATTAAATTGTGTATTGGGTATAATCGTATGGTATTCGTTTTAAAAGCGTAGTTAGTTTGGTGTTTCCAGAATGCCGAAAAACGCATTTTATCGTGAAACGTAAGTATTTTAAGTAACCAATAAAAATAAGATGAACAAAGTTGATAATTATCCTTATAATAATCATTTAACACTTGCTTAATGTAAACATTTAATTGTTTAATGCCCGTTTACATTGAATGATCATTTTTAGTTTACGCGATTTAGCTTAACGATTACGATTTAAAAGCAAACGCGTAAAACCCTAAAAATAAATTGTGGATTACATAATGTCGTACAATGACCTAAAATATGAGGTGTTATAGTCTTCCCCCATTAAATGAGCCTTGTCCTCAAGGCTTATCACACAGCACTTGACGACGGTGCAGTCTTGGTGAAGAGGTGTGGATATTTCTTCCTGAATTGATCTTCACCTTCCCACATAAACTCAGGACCTCGCTTGGAGTTCCATCGAACCTTGACTAATGGGATACGGCTTCGCTTCAACCGTTTAACTTTACGATCTATGATCCTCTATAGTTCCTCGACAAACCGAAGCTGACATCAAAATGAAGTCCCATCCAATGAACGGACTAAATTGGTTCGTCCGGCATGAACAATTCTTTAAGTTAGACACGTGAAACGTATTATGAACTCTGCTCAGCTCCTCAGGAAGCTCGAGCTTGTAAGAAATGTCTCCAACCCTTTTTAACACTTTGAAAGGTCCAACATACCTGGGGTTTAACTTCCCCCGTTTGCCAAAACGTACGACCCCTTTCCAAGGCGAAAGTTTAAGCATAACTTTATCCCTGACTTGGAATTCCATCGGTTTACACTTTAGATCAGCGTAACTTTTCTGTCGGTCGTGAGCAGCTTGCATCCTTTACTTAATTTGGACAATTTTCTCAGTCGTTTCTTGAATTAATTCTGGACCGAGGATTTGAGCCTCTCCAACTTCGGTCCAACAAACAGGTGAACGGCACTTTCGACCATAAAGTGCTTTAAATGGGTGCGGCCAATATGCTAGCGTTGATAGCTAATTAGTTGTATGAAATATTCGACTACTGGCCAATGGTTACCCAACCCTTTACCAAAGTCGATCGCACAAGCACGTAGCATATCCTCAAGAGTTTTGAATGGTCCTCGTCGGCTTTGCCCATCGGTTTGGGATGGGTACCAGTACGCATATCCAATATAGTACCCAAAGCGTTCCTGAAGTGACCTCCAAAAATTTTATGAAACCTCGGGACGCGATCACAAAATGAATTGAAGACAGGTATTCCATGTCTCGTGACCACTTCCTTTAGGTACATCTTGCAAGTTATCAAAAGTGATCTGCTCTCTCATCGGTGTTAAGATTTTTATCCAAAGGATCAGTCTCTCTTATTGGTGTGAAGATAGCAGACTTAGTGAGTCGGTCAACAATCACCCAAATAGTATCGTAGCCTTACGACGACTTAGGAAGATTAGTAACAAAATCCATAGTGATGTTGTCCCACTTCCATTTAGGTATCTTAGGTTGTACCAACAATCCTGATGGCCTTTGATGTTCAGCCTTGACCTTAGCACAAGTCAAACACTTGCTAACATAGGTGGCGATGTCGGCTTTCATATTGGGCCACCAATATAGCTTCTTCATATCTTGGTACATCTTGTCAGAACTCGGATGTATAGAATATTTTGATTTGTGGGACTCGTGCATGATCACAGTCCGCAAATCGCCATAACAGGGTAGCCAACTCCTGCCATTTAGGCATAGAGTTCCATCCGCACGGGGTTCCAACTTTTTCGTCCTAATTGCCTCTGGATTTTTAGCGTTTTCAACCAACATTCCTCCAACATCTTCATTCTTGATGTTCTCTGGTTTCCGTACTTCAGTCTGAGCCTTTAAGATTTGTTTGGGAAGATCTAAACTAATAGT
This sequence comes from Tanacetum coccineum, assembly GCA_026074375.1. Classification (NCBI taxonomy): domain Eukaryota; kingdom Viridiplantae; phylum Streptophyta; class Magnoliopsida; order Asterales; family Asteraceae; genus Tanacetum; species Tanacetum coccineum. Next base: position 39,471 of record BQNB010034187.1, read on the forward strand.
CATGACTAAGGCTCAAACTCTTAATGGTGGTTCTCGTTCCTTCCTGCTCAAAGCATCAGCAACGACATTGGCTTTCCCCGGGTGATAACGAATATCGCAATCGTAATCACTGAGCAACTCTAACCATCGGCGTTGTCTCATGTTCAGTTCCTTCTGATCAAGAATGTGCTGTAAGCTCTTATGATCAGTGAACACTGTACACTTGGTTCCATACAGATAGTGCCTCCAAATCTTTAGAGCGAACACTACTGCTCCAAGTTCCAAATCATGAGTCGTATAGTTCTTCTCGTGAATCTTCAACTGGCGTGATGCCATAGAATCACTTCTCTTTGCATCAACACAGCGCCCAAACCTTTCTTTGAAGCATCGCAGTATACGATGAAATCTTCGCTTCCTTCGGGTAAGGCCAGAATTGGTGCACTACACAACTTCTGCTTTAACAATTGGAACGCTGCTTCTTGTTTGTCGCCCCACTCAAACTTGACCTTCTTTTGAGTGAGCTTGGTCATTGATTTGGCGATCTTCGAGAATCCTTCAATGATCACCGTAGAGTTATTACACATGCAAGACCTAAAAACTGACGAATCTCTTGTTGGTTGACTTAGGATGATCCCAATCTTAACGGATTCAATCTTGGCTGGATCCACATGAATGCCTTTATTATCAATCACGTGACCGAGGAACTGTATTTTGGGGATCCAAAAATTACATTTGGAAAATTTGGCATACAACTCCTCTTTCTTAAGCAACTCTAAGATTTGCTTAAGGTGCTCTTTGTGTTCTTGCTCGTTCTTTGAATATATCAGAATATCATCAATAAAGACAATCACAAATTTATCCAGATATGGTTTGCACACTCGATTCATAAGGTCCATGAATACGGCAGGTGCGTTCGTCAAACCAAATGGCATAACTTGAAATTCATAATGGCCATAACGAGTTCTGAAAGCTGTCTTCGGAATGTCTTCTTCTCGAACCCTCAATTGGTGATATCCTGACCTTAGGTCGATCTTCGAGTTAGACACTGTGGAGCCCTTGATGGCTTCGCTGTCAGAAATAGATCATCAGTTTAGGGACAGTGGGTAATGGTTCTTGTCACTGTTGGTGTGTTTAGATTCCCGAGGAAGTCAATCACACATCCGGATATGATATGTCTTTCTAGTTCATTGAGACATGCAAGACTTGGAGCTCCCCAGGAAGTGAGGAAACTGCGGTCCTTATGTAAATCCTTTGTCACAGGACAAATGTATAGTCAGACAATTGGAACTGCCCCTTCGTTTCATCTACAGATGGAGCTATCTCCACAGGCGGACCCTAGTGACCTGGTGCTGCAACCAGGTACATAAATCGGTTGAAATTCCACTATTGACGGATACTTGTGTGGATGGAAGTGTGTACCAGAGATCAAGTCCTCTTCTGTGAAGAAATAACATTGGAAGACAACTACTTAGTAAGAGACAGGGTAACAACTTCGCAAGATGTGTTTGCCTACGTGTCTTATATCTACGGCGGTCAGTTTCTTCCCGGTTAACATCGTTCCGCAAAACTAGACAGTGGAGATCGCCCTTTTAAAGAAGGTATATCCTGATGTGTTGTGTTACCCTGGTGTTAGTCACACTGTTGTTGTTGACGAATGTGACGAAACGACTAATATTTGGATATCCTTCTAATAGACTCCCGACTGCATTATTGACCAGACACTGTGAAAAACAATTCTAAAGTATAGCTATCTCCTGTTCATATTCCTTTGTATCAGAACATGAGGGTGGCAGTTGTTAGTCAGCTGACCCTCAAACATCTAATGTACTAATTACTACACAGTGTTTTTGTGAGGGCTCACTAGAGCTTCCAAGTTGAAGTGTCTGTTGAAAAGATATAATATACTCGCAGTGCTGAAGTCCACGATCCCACCTACCATATGACGTCCGCCACACCCGGCCCTCAATCCCATCTCGTACTAGTGCAAACGGTAGTGCTGGTAAGCCGTTTTTATACATTACATCGTATTGTGATCATTTAAATACATCCCTCACCTTAAGTTGACGATTGTTATCCAGATCCTAATATAATAGCTCCATTACCTAAACAGATTTGTGTCAATAGAGAAACAAACCTTGTGTGTACACCGCTGATATAATCTGGTTTATACAATTTTTATTGTCTCAGGATATACCGCAATCCCCTACCAACAGTCCATTTAATAACCTCAATCATAACTCCCCTATTCGATCAAACAAATCATACCTCACTCTCAATAAACTGTCTCGTAGATATAACTCCGTTCCCTATCTAATATGTATTAATCCACCCCCCCACCTCGCGAAAAGTCCTCACTACACACCCCCCAAGACATAAACGTACTCTTCCACCAACCATAAATACCCATAACCCTTCCACATGTAAGAAGACCCCTACTGATAGACTACTAAATCAGAAGATAAACCTAAAATTTCCTAAACAAAACATCCCCGCAAATATCACGTTTGACATACACCTGTCGCACCCCCTCCTCTATCATTGTACCAATTACAACTCTCCAGCTATTGGACGCAATCTTATAATTGTGATATCGCTCAATACCCTATATGATGTACTCTGCTTACACTACTCTTGTTTAGATAAACCTACCACCAACCCTACCTACTCGGAGTCTTGTGTTCAATCTCTCTGGCCATTCGCCCACACATCTGAAAATTAACAGTGTGCTCTAGTACACGTTTAACCCACAATAATCTATGTTGTGTTCTGTCGTCTGTGCCAACACTCCATCCAATTACTGACACTCAACTACCTCAGATGTTGTAACCATCATCATCAGAACAAACGCTAAGAAATACCCGATACGCATACTACACCAACCGCGACTGTCATACACACCCTGAGTAAGTAGATCTAGACCCACCATGTATATTTATCTCGCCATAAAGATGATAGCATACGCTCTACTCCACCCCCATGTTGTCCAGTCAATCAGTAGCACTCAACTAATGTGTCTCTATAGACCCAGACTCACCGTGATAAGCTAAGATGTCAAATCAAGTTCCTGAGAATTCCAGATCGCATCCACATATAGAGTGCTCTATACTGTCAAGTCAATCCCTGTGTGCCATCTCCATCAGATATCCACACCTAAGAAGAACCTCTACAAAACAGAACCACTTGAGTACGCAGTCAGTACAGCTACTTTCACATGCTCTACGCTCGTACCATCTGTTGCGCAGAAACGTCCACTACCACTCTTGTCTATGTAATAAAAGAATATATCAATGTTGTGCTCTCTCACTCTAGCTTGGAGAACTCTATGAGTCTATAAGTCAGAGACACACGCGTGAACCACCCATATAGAGTAGTCTAAAATTACGACTTACACCTAACTCCCCCTCCTTCCCATAAATACCACAATGTTAGTCCCCTCTCCACATCCTCCTACTCTCGTTTCTTCGCCGCCCACATCCATATCATCCTCCGCTGTGCCAATTGACGACCCACAATAATTCCACAACAATCTTCGTACTCTCTCTGTCATCCGTCTCCCCACCCCAATCACGCTTCTCTCTTAGTCTCTCTATCTCCTGACTCAACAAATTGTCCTGTTGTGCATGCAGATCAAGTGTCCCTACACGCACTCAATTTATATTACACTATACTGTACAAGTGCCCACTAACCTCCACTGTCCAGAAGAACTGCCCATGCGTATACATTGAGATATCCACCACTACAAATGACAAATCCTCTAGATCCCCATATCTGTCCCACCCCAAATTCATAAAAACTTTAGCTATATTCAATCCCTGCAGACTACTCAGGCTTGTACCACTCAATACAACAGAGATCTAGCTATCCTAAGTTGAGTAACTCCTAGGTATTGCTCTCTGAACATCTAGAATCAGCATGTTGCAACTCGTCATCGTCGTTACTCACATCAGACAGCTAGAATAGTAACCAGAATCAGTGAATCCATTGATACTAGACTTATCACCCCTAAGTTTCTCCCACACCTCTGCACCACTCCATGACCAATCTCCCCCCACAAACAATATCCACAATCTCCCGCAAAAGTTCTCACCCTATAATAGAAAAACTCGCTCGTATGCACCTTCCTTGAGGCTCTCCATCCCTCTCTCTGTTCAACCCTCTGTCACATAGTCCCCTATAGAGACTTAATATCAACATCATCTCACTCTTATGCTCAGCAGACTCGTGATAGACGTGCTCCCCTTGCTACATGCAATAAAATAACTGTAATTCTATACTAAATCACCCATCCCCCTACGTGCAAAACACCCCTAGAGAAGATGTATACCACTCCTGTCTCCAAATTCACTTTCCCACGACTACAATAACACCGCATAGATAAAGAGTGCCCCTTCATCCACCCACCTCCTTATCATCGAGCTAGATGTGATCACACCTAACGTATACTCTTAGTATAGCGTAAGTGATGAGATTATACGTGTGTGTGTGTGTCTAGTATTATTACAATTGATGGCCACTTAACAAGTTATGTGACATGCAAACTTAATATCTCTTGTCCACATACCAGAACTCATGTGTGCCTCAGAGAGAGCAAACAGAGATACTATGCCCCCATCCATAAGACCTTCATCCCTCATAGAATATCTCACTAGAAGTATGAATTCTAAGATAGACAATAGTCTCGTATCTTCAAACATTTCCCCTAAGTCAAACATACCCAAACACAATCCCCACACAAAACCCTCCACCTTAAAGAATAATAATATCTCTCTCACTCCAATCCATGTGAATCATCTCCCCTGACTACTTAATATGTGTACCATGTACAACATCACCGCGGCAAACACTGTAGAACGTAATGTGCATCTGTGTTGCACACAAGCTAAAACATAACTAACCCAACCTAATCTCAAGCCACACATGTACGGATCACTCGACACGTCCTATCAACACAATCAGCAGTCAATGTGTGACCTAATGTACTATAAACTAGTTGAGTGTAAAACTTGTTCTGTAGTGTGTTCATTCGCTATTAAATTTCATCAGTCACACCCATCACACCAGAGCCCAGAGTTCTACGTATGTGTGTGTTCGCAATATGATATAGATAACGCACTTAAAAAATTAAATCCAAAAAAACCAACCCTTACCCACCCCCCCCCTAACTCAACACACCCCACCACCTATCCCCAACCCACATCCCTACACCCACCCCACCTCACCCCACCCATATCCCCCACAGATCAGTGTGTATCTGTCTCCTAACACACGGGCTCACTCTTGTCTCATCTGTAGACCTCCTTATCTTCATTATTGTTCCACTAATCCAATACTAATTACTACATATCTCCCACCAACCATTCCCATCTTATTAGATCGTGTGTACTGTCCTAATCATCAATCAATAATTGTGCCTAAAGAGATTGAAGTGCTGAGATATAACCCAGCATACTCCACGTATTGTTGTGTGTGTGTGTACGACCTCGCTATTGATAGTATATCACTCACCTATAGAAGCATGACTGAGGTCTCATCATAGATATCCTATACTACCATATCGCTCATTCCAGACTTCTACTCCTCCCCACAATAGCCTAGAATCGTGCCAGCACTCCAATATCATATCCGTCGCTAGTTCACTCCTATATATAGTAAATCTTGTTTTGTACCCTACCACGACAACTAACCTGGGCCTCCGTTGTTCTGTGTATAACTCGCTGGTAGAACTCCTCCATATTCTACGCACCACAGTACACACCCCATCTCTATGTCTAGAGACTATCTAGATACACCGCTGTCTAGCTCATCTCCTCCATCTCTGTGACTCTTCCATCTTGCTCGGTCTACACTCAACAGGCACCAACAACCAACTCACCACCTCTCGATAACATGTATGTATGAGTGCGTGTCAATTCTCATCTATTACAACACTCACCTTATCTAAGAGAGGCATAAAAGCGCTCTCATATTCTCGCCTAGTGATCTACTCCACAGTATATACTCAAATACGCGTGATTTCCTTCACGCGCACAACTCCACTATATTCATCACTGTGTGTCTGTCTTATAATCCTCACCGCTACTGTAGATGTTTGCGTCGCTCAATAGATATAATCGTGTATCTCCGCCAGACATGTTCGAACCTCCACGTTAGATATCTCGATGTTGTATTGTGTGAAACTCGTGTGTAGACTCAGAGTGCAAGACATACAGCGCGTAACCAATCCTATGTCGTCGGTATGATGGTTATAAGGTCTATGAGAGTCTGACTCGCTACATAACCAACTGTTCCGACTATGCTTCTAAGCGCATCAGCAGCACGTTGACTCCTTTAGTATCGCACCAGTCTACGCGCCCTCTGTCCATAGTTAACTATGATGCAGCTGTGCAGCTATTTACAGAGATATACTGGCTCACCACATACTTCCTACTCACTGTGATTGAGTCTCGTGTGCACGCGTGGCTATCTGCGAAGTGCTATCGGAGACGCCCTCTGGCGAAATCACGTTAGCAACAAGTGCACAGATCTCTCGCATCCGACGAGTGTGTGCACACGTAATCCTTTGTCCAGTGTAATTGTGCACCAATATGTGGTGCTCAATACACGAGACGTACCTCATCATTTTACCAGTGCGGTGGCCAAGAGATCCAATCCTCTTAAGTTGTACTGCTGTACAGAACTGTGTGGCCACCTAGATGTCTTACGTTCTCTCATCTACACCAATACCTTACACTCGTGTGTCGTAGCCTCTATCCGCAGATGTACTCGAAAGTGTGAGTGCCTATCACGCCGGCTCCTCCATAGCGTCTCTACTAGTTCTAATTTCTGTACAGATCGCTAGACATCTAGTGTGTGAAATGGCTCAGAGTTGTTGAGGATCTATCGCTTAATTGCAACACATCTCTGGTACGCTTGACATATAGCTAGCGACGTAAGTATGAGCTCAGCAAATAAAGAAGAAAAAATCTTGACTGATTGTGGTTGCACGAAAATGTCTGTACAATCAGAATCAATCACCGTAGCTTGCTCCATAGATCGAATTGTGAGCACTGTGAGTGAGAGATGATATCGAATTGAACCGTAGTATTGCCCTGTGAACATCTATATGTCGTATCAGCGATACTGTGTCATCTCTTAGACACTGATTCTGAGGTAGTGTGTTGAAGAGCACTTCGCGAGGCATGTCATCGTTAGACAGCATGATCGGTATTCCTAGGGATGTAGACTAGCGTCTACACCAGCCGTGATCTGAGTCCTACTGCCCCACCTCTAGCCCACTGCGACGCACAATAGGCGTTTTCGGAGTGGTGGTGTGAATATGAGTGTTGTAGCTGTATCTCGCTTCTATTGTGACTTGTTAGCTCATGTTCATCAACCAGATACTTGTTAGTTACTCTATGTTTGTTAGCAGTAAGATCGCGTGGTCATTAGTGGCATACAATCGATGGGTCTATAATGTGAGAATTAGATGGATGTGTGGTAACGGGAATCAGATCCACGATAGGTTTGATTGATAATATAAGAGCGAGAGATAGAGTGTACCGCGCAGAGGGACTAGTTGTTTTATGTTAGTAGCTATCCACTCTATGTGGAATGGGGTTCGCAGGTTGTGGTCGTCTGTTTGTTGAGTAGTATTGAACGAGGAGTTACGTGGAGTCGAGTGTGGCTTCAGAGATGTGTGGGTCGTATGTGCGTAGTCTATTTGTCCTAGATCTCATATATGAGCTAGTTGGCATTCTATATACTGTGTCAGTGAAGTAGGATAGATTTGAGTGGTGAGATGAAGAAGTGAGAGGTGAGAGTGAGTCTCGCTTCCTGAGATAGAGATATTTGAAGTGGGTTGTGGCGGTGTCCGTTACGTAGAGAGTGGTGAGAGAGCTATTGTGGATGGTTATCGGCGCGCGCACTCGTCTTATTCATCACCCTCAGCACGGTGATTCGTGCTGATAATTGAGAAGTCGTGCTCCGGAGCGCGTACGCTCTTTGAGATATCTAACTGCGAGAGAGATGTCGGCTGTTCAGAGAATAGTGCGCTCTGAGCATCGCGAACTTGGGATGGATGACTTGTGTATTGCCGTCAGAAGGTGTCGAGTGCAGAGAATGTGTGCTTAGTAGATCTCTTGGGAAATACTCTGTGGTGTCAGTGATCAACGGTCGCTAATTGCGACTCGTGAATGGCTCGACGTCTAAACTGTCTTTGGTTTGTATAATACGAGCTCGGATATGAGCGAGGTGATCGTGTTAGTTGTGCGATAAAATCTCATCAAGAAGGAGATCGGTGAGCAAGCGTGAGATGGAGTTGGAATATCTAGTTATGAGCTTGTTAAGAGTGTTTACTATACACTCGCTCGCCCGTATGATTATGTAGATGAGATAAGTGGTTGTGTTGTGTAGAAGCTATAATTATATGATAGAGTCCGCGGGGTCTTCAGTGTGAAGAGTTGCTCGTACCTGAGCCCTAGAGGCTATAAATCCGCAATCAATATGCATGGTGATAAGCGCCGCACGGTACATGTACAAGACAGAGTTCTGTAGTTGTATAGGTTCATTAGTTGTTTATGTAAAGAAGTGGCACAGGGCGAGTCCGCTCTGGTAGAGATATGAAGTCTCCATGTATAGATGCTGGATCATCGAGACTATACTGTAATGATATAGCGCGTCGTAGTATAGCGATGTGTGTTGGGCGGGAATAGAAGCTAAGATGGCTAATGTGTGTGTTGTCGCGGCGAACTATAGAACAGCAGCTAGAGTAGTGATGGCGTGATGCAGAGATAGATACTTAGTTTTGCTACATAGCGTGCTACTTACATACATTGCTTTGTCCTTTGTGTGTCAAGTAGGGCTGCTAGAAGTGTGTGAGTATAGATCTATATAATAGGTGTAAGAGTCTGCAGCTATCTCGCTAATACATAATCTTGTTCTTGTCGTCAGTTGCTGGTTATGGGAGTATGTTATCGTGTGTAAACGTGTTCATGTGTTGCTACGAGCGCTATGTATTTGACGTCACAACTTTAGAGTTTCCGATGTTGTGAGAGAGATCATGTTAGTCGCTCCTACTAGATAGATATGAGTGTGTGTAGAGAAAACGATTCTATCTCTATAATGAGCATTTAACGTGACCGCGCTCGCAGTTGCGCAATGTTTGAATGTGTGTGAGAAGACACCATCTGTGATCTCTGTAACACATCTGAAGCATAATAGCATTTACTTGCTTCCTCTGTTTTAATATGTACATAAGATTGGACAATATTTCCCAATTACATATTACTCCAAAATCTTTAGCTTAGTTGATAACCTCGAATTGTTGTAGAGAAGACCTTAAGTATTACGCTTATGCACCCCCACTACCATATGGCTAGACATCACCTGCCGCGCCCTCACGCCCCAGTCTTAGACCACCACTTACCCTGTGATATACAAAATCTCAGATCTCGCTCTTTACTCTCACACTCTCATCATATCACTAAATCTTCGCTCCTGGTGCATACGTTCTTGGTCCCTAGAAATTTCCCATTACCTATGTATGCACCTGCGTCCCACGCCATAACGCACTTTCCCCCCTAGTGATATTGCTTACAGATGCTGAACCACTTCACAAAACCAAATTCGATTACATTTACCTATGCTCATGACACTGAAGCTCGACCATTTTATTATAGCTAATTATTTTATAATTGCTAATTTGCTCCTATTAGATGGTCCTAACCTTAACATTTACAATTCGACAAGCTATAACGTTCGTTCCCGGTGTTAGCTAAACACCCGAACGGGGAGGTCGTTTCCCAAATAGATCTATTAATAACATTCGCGCTTACTGAGACCAATCCAATTGGTTATACCATAATTGACAGTTCATGATAATGGGCTCAACTTGGGTTATCGCTACTTAGGCAAACACGTAATCAATATAAAATATCCACTTGCGTCCAATTTATAAAACAAAGCATGTTTCCACCCCAAAGTTATAAATCATTGAAATCGTAAAAATGTGGGGCTATGAACTCACCTTAAGTGAGTGATCTGATAATATATATCAAATGTGGGAATGCTTCACGATTATTCCCGAATGCAACCTAATTCAATATAGGTCGAATCAGTATTCAAGTATGTTGTCTAACAACAACTGTATATAATCCTATATAGTTATCATCGTACTATCGTTCGGGCTATCATAATTTAAGAGGTCATGACATGACGTACAAGGAGTTAGGACACTTTAAATCGTAAATCCAACAACTCGTCAATACGCCATCCGAAGAAGCCTCATTATGAAATTCCCTAGTAATATAGCACTGCGATAACTAATAACATATATATTCTATATAGCTATATCACCATCTAATCGTTTAAGTGAAATCGTAATTAATGTAGTAAAAGCTTTATATTCCGCCTTTAGTAAAAATGTCATAACTTTGTCGTTTTAAGCCCGTTTCTCGCGTTTCTTACGCCCACGCTTTCGTATTAAGACGAGTGATCATAAAATCACATTTTTAGGTTTTTGAGATTCTGTGATGAATAGTGTTTTTACTGTTCATAACAGCTATATAATCGTTTTTATACTTTTAATTAACGTAAAACCCGTTTTTGTCGTATCTTATTCGTTATAATATTATTGCTCCGTTTTTAGCGAATTCTTATCGTAACACGTTCTCGTAATTGAAAGTTTTATCATATTATTGATGTTTATAAAGTATAAGTTTCTGTGGTGAATAGTACTTTTTATAAAAATTGTTTTATAAAAGTATTAACTATCGTAAACTTGTAAATAGCGTATCTTCTTCGTTATTAATCGGTTTTTCGAGTTCTTTATGACCCCTCGATCCTTGTGACATGTAGTATTTTATAAAATCATAAAACATATATGTAAATTTCGAATTACAAACAGCCCCTTAAGATATTTTTTTCCAAAATGTGTTTAAAACTTGTTTTTAGGACTTTTTAGCTTTACCACTTTGTTACAAACCCATTAGAACCCTTAATACCTTATGTCTTACATATATTAGGTCCATTAGGTCATGCTTTGCTCAAGAATATCCAAGATAACAAGTTTAACATGTTATTTACATCATTTTCATTTGCAACTTATTAAGTAAATCATTAAAACCCTAATTTGCACTTATACATGTTAATACTTAACCAACATGTTAAAATACTTATACATTCCTTTTAACATAATATTATCATCCATATGACATGTAAATAAGTGTACAAAACATTAATCATATGTAAAAATCCATTTTACATATTCAAAAGTACCCTAAATGGTGATTTAGGTAAAAATAACATATTACACATAAAATAATGATAATAAAAAGTATGAAGGAATTAGGAAGACCTTAGGGATGATGTATGAGATGAGAAATAAATGCTAAACCCGTGTTTAGACTCAAAACCAAAGCTTACAAGCTTATAAACCCTAGATTAGGTTTGAAACCCTAATCTTGCAATAACTTGTTAAAACCCTTTCAAAGCTTAACCAACCCTTCAATTCTTCTTAGAATACCTTAAGTATGATATGTAAACACTAATATGGTGAAAGAAAATCAAACTATGGATTGTGTATTATTGAGGTTTTGAGCCGTGGGTTGTAGAGAAGGAAATGGGAGAGCTTGTTTGATTTTACACCTTGGAAAATGGAAGATGTGTGTTACTTGCTAGCTTAGGCCTTTTATACTAAGCCAAGGACTCAAGGAAGGTTCCTAGGGCAATTGGTCAAGAGCATGTGGTGGTGTAAGACATGGTTCCCTTGATATTTGTAATATCTAGATATTTAGGGCAAAATTCATGCACTTAGATATTTCTTTGGTCCTATCCCTAAAAATTCGGTCACATACATATATATAATAGCATCCAATACGAATCGGGTTTCATCTAGCTGAAAACTGTAAGCTCCAGTCTTTGCCTCATATGTAAGCGTGTTCCAGAATTGTTGAATGTAGATAGCTGGAACCGAGGCTGAGGCAGTGAATGCCCTGAAGAAGTTTGTGTTTTGTAGAATATCCACAGAGATCTGAAAAATAAGATTCTTTTGCTTCTTTTGAAGATCCAAAACATAGTTGCTCTTTCCAATGGGCACCCATGCAGCAAATGGAAGTATCTGATCATCAGATCTTGTGGGTGCAAGAGCAAGAACATTCTCATCAGCCATTTTGTCTGCACAAGGATATCAACAAAGACAGACAGACATGACATATGTTTTGATGTTAGATGAGAACATTGACATGCTTCGATTGATTATGGTGAGATTAAGTCGACGTTGGTCAAGGATATCCAATGAACACAGACAAGTTAACAAGTCCCGGATGGGTGTTAAAGAGGTAATTATGCTTTTGGATTGGGC
>BQNB010034188.1:0-33658 GCA_026074375.1 Tanacetum coccineum
ATCTTGTGCTGTTGATCTTGAAGTAACACGCCCCGGACCCTTATTCCGCTGCGACCCAATTTGGGGGTGTTACAAAAACCCTTGAAAAACAACCAACCAATACTTGGATCTACCTTAGAAACTCTTGGAAATGAACTTTGAATGATTGGATCTTGAAGAAAATTAAAAGTTATGAATTATGTATGTGTTTGTGTGTGTTTTGTGGATAGGGGGAGACAAGAGAGAAAAGAAAAGCTCAAAGTCAATAATGGCCTGGGTCCCCAAAGGAAACTATTTTCCTTATTTTCATGTGCAGGGCAAGCCACAAAAGGATGATACAGGTTTTATTGATAGTAGATGCTCAAGGCACATGACTGGGAAGATAGCTTATCTCTCAGATTTCAAGGAATTTGATGGAGGTTATGTTACATTTGGGGGAGGAGCACATGGTGGTAGAATAACTGGTAAATGAACACTTAAAACTGTTAGTCTTGATTTTGAAGATGTATACATTGTCAATGAGTTAAATTTTAACCTTTTTAGTGTCTCACAAATGTGTGACAAAAAGAACTATGTCCTTTTTACTGACACTGAATGTCTTGTTTTATCTCCTAATTTTAAGTTGCTTGATGAAAGTCATATAATTCTTAAAATTCCTAGAAAGGACAATAAGTACAGTTTTGATATAAAGAACATTGTTCCTAAAGAGAGTTTAACTTGTCTTGTTTCAAAGGCTACATTAGAAGAATCAATGCTCTGGCATAGGAGGCTTGGTCATATAAATTATAAGAACATAAATAAGCTTATTAAGGAGAACCTTGTAAGAGATTTGCCTTCAAAACATTTTGAAAATGACCAAACCTGGGTTGCTTGTCTTAAAGGAAAGCAACACAGAGCTTCTTGTAAGTCCAAAGTTCTGAATCCTATTACTAAGCCTTTGTTTATGCTACATATGGATTTGTTTGGTCCTACTTTTGTGAGTAGTTTAATGCATAAGAAGTATTGCTTAGTAGTCACTGATGATTATAGTAGGTTTACTTGGGTTTTCTTCTTAGCAACTAAGGATGAAACCAGTGACATTCTTAAGAACTTTATCAAAGAGATAGAAAACCTAGTGGATAAGAAAGTGAAAATAATCAGATGTGATAATGGGATAGAGTTTAAGAATAAAGTTATGGATGATTTTTGTAGAGAAAAAGGTATTAGGAGGGAATATAGTATAGCTAGGACTCCTCAATAGAATGGTGTGGCTGAAAGGAGAAATATGACACTAATTGAGGCTGCTAGAACCATGTTAGCTAACTCTAAATTACCTACTACTTTTTGGGCTTAAGCAGTTTCTACTGCTTGCTATGTACAGAATAGGGTCTTAGTAGTCAAGCCTCATAACAAGACACCTTATGAACTTTTTAGAGGTTTTAAGCTAGCTCTAAGCTTCATGACACCATTTGGATGTCATGTTACCATTCTTAATACTTTAGAAAACTTAGGCAAGTTTGATGGCAAAAGTGATGAAGGATTCTTTGTTGAGAATTATGGACTTCTACAACTTAGTACTGCTGATTCAATTTAATACTGCTAGCTTTGGAAGTTAGTACTACTGGTTCAAGTTGATGCTGTTATTGAAGAACTTAGAAAATAGTCTAAGTCATTAGTGCTGCTAGTTATAATAGTTAGTGCTGCCAGTACAAATGTTAGTACTGCCAGTATAGTTAGTGCTCTTAGCTAATAGTTTGTACTGTTAGTATTATATAGTTAGTACTGCTAAAGTGATATGCATGAGTTATATTAGGAATAGATATGCATGATCACTTGACGCGTTTTGTAAGCCCATTAGGGTTTCCTTAGTGTATAAAAGGAACCCTACGGCATAGTTAGAACATATAGAAAATTCATAGCTATTAGGCAAAACATATAGTTGTTTTATGAATCATTTAATATATTATGAGTTGAGAGAAAGATCTTGTGTTACTGTTACATTGCTTTATTGTTTTTTCTGGTGTATAAAGATTAGATTCCGCATAATCTTTATATATTACTCAAGGTTTCTATCATAGTTGTTTTAGATCTATCTAAGATAACTAAAGCTTTAACAAGCTAATCAAAGATCTATTCAAAATGGATCAACAAGTGGTATCAGAGCCTCGTGGCTCTTGATATAGGATCTACAAGGTTTGTTGACATCGTGTTATGAAGGAAAAAAAAGGTATGATTTTCTGTTTTGAAAGTTATGGGTGATTTTATGGTTTTTGAAAGTTTTGGTGATTTTCTATTTTGAAACTATGATTATTTTTGGTTTAAAATTTTTGGTTTAAATCTGTTCGTGATGATCTAAGGACATAAAGGAAGAACAGTTATAAGATACAGCAGATAGGTTCAAGAAGGTGTTTCTAGTTTGATTTGTTTATGGCAGCAGTTGGTTATGAGTTATGGTTTTGGGACATGATTTGTTATGGTATGTAAATCCTAATTTATTTTTTGAGATTATATTTTATTCCCATAAAAATGTTACGATAATGCTGCTGTTGGGTATGGAAAATCCACTTGGTAGTTTATTAGTGCTGCTTATACAAGTTAAATCTGCCAGGTTTAAGTATACAAAGTTAATGCTTTTTGGGTTTAAATATAAGATTAGTGCTTCCTTCAGATGTTAATGTTGTTCGTTTTTGGGATAGTACTGCTAGTAGTAATGTAGATTTGGGCCAATGACTTGTGTGTTCAGACTTGGGCTCAATCACAAGTTAATGCTGCTTGTTGATCATTTCTGTTGCCAATGTAATCAAGTATTAGTACTGCTAGGGTATCACAAGCAGTATGTTTGCATTTATGAAAAAGGAGCAGCTTTGTGATTATTTTTGGAGAATGCAGCTTGTGATATTGTTATGGTTCTGCCAGGAATAAAAGGTATTGCAATAAACTGTTGGGACTAATGCTATTGGTATGGAAAGTTTAAACTGCCAATATTATTTTAAAACTGATATGAATACTTTGTATTGCCAAGGATGATTCAAAAGAAAGTAAGTGCAGTTTATTCATTAATACTGCTTGGTTTAGCAGTTACAACTGCTAGTAGTAATCGATTGGGTTTAATACTGGTAGTTTGTTATTCGTTAATGCTGCTAATTCTTGGTGAATGCTGCCAATTAAAGGTTAGTACTGCTGGTTGATTTTAGTACTGCTCATTGGATGTTTATATTGTTGGTGGTTTAAAGAGTTAGTACTGTTTGAAAGATGTCATTGTTAGTACTGCTGTGTTGATACTTAATACTGTTGGCCAAGAAAATTAATACTGCCAGTTCATAGTTTGTACTGCTATTGAAAGCTAGTTAATACTAGTAGCTTTAGCAGATATTGGATAACACACATGTTGAATCTCGAATTAAACAGATGCTTCGTTTAAGGGGAAGCTAACAAATTGATTTGGTTTAAATGTTCTTAAACATTTTAAAGGCTTGTATTTCTGGATTAATTGGTTACAAAGAGGATTATTTATCACTTATTTAAAGATGAAGTGGAGTTTTACAGGTTTGTGTTCTTATCATATCTTAAATGGCTTACAACATTTGGAGATAACTTGTTCATGCTTAGAAATGATGTGACGAAGACTTGATGAATCTAGCAAAGGTGTGTGATTTACAAACTTATGGTGCTTAATTCTCACATTTGCTATCACTTTGGATGGTGTCTCATAGAAGATGAGGATAATTGTCAAGAGGTTGCGATCTACTTATATTTCATAGATTTATTTATAAGTTTGACGTCACATGGATAATACAAGACATAAGACACAAGTTTGGGATGTTCTACTTTAGCATCATGTTGGTAATACTTAGTTTTCTTCATCAGTAATCATTACATAGAGCCTACATTTAAGAAATGGTTAACATATGGGTTTCAAGGGAAACTTATTGTAAAAATGTTTAACCATTTACATGCATCATCGAGGTAAAGGTTTTTACTAATGCTAGTCATTATTACTACTGCTAGTTTAAGTTTCTACTGCTCAAGTGTATTTATCTTAAGGCGCGTCATGAAGGGTAAATTGAGTTGTTGGAAGGCTGGATTAGAAGTGTGATAGTGGTTTGTGGTTGTCGAAATTAAAGTTGCATACTTTAGTCTCCTATTTGATTATGACAAAAAGGGGAAGAAGGCGTTACAAAGAAGATTTGCAACTTATAGATCCTTGGTGGTATAGTTCTATTCTTTCATATATATTAGCTTCAGGGGAAGAAGCTAATGCTTATTT
The DNA here is from genome assembly GCA_026074375.1 of Tanacetum coccineum. Taxonomy (NCBI): domain Eukaryota; kingdom Viridiplantae; phylum Streptophyta; class Magnoliopsida; order Asterales; family Asteraceae; genus Tanacetum; species Tanacetum coccineum. Next base: position 4,226 of record BQNB010034188.1, read on the forward strand.
TGGTTTTGTCATTATCAACTAGTAGAAGATTGTTGGGAATTATATTTGAGTTGATAAGACAAAACATATAAAAGATGAATGACTTAAAAGACAAAGAAGGAATTCTTCAAAAGATGGAAGATTTTGAAGATTATGAAGATAAACTTAAATGTTAAAAAGATTTATTAATATCTTTATTTGTTCTTATACTTTGTAAACCTAATATCTCTACTATATAAAGAGTTACAGGTCATTAGGTTTAGGTGTACAATTCATGAGTTCTTGTACCTAAACGTGTGTGTATATTCCAGGCGTAGAGATGTAGACGCCATATGTAGTTTAGCCTCAAGGATCTTATGATCCCTGTTACAGTTCATTGATGTAAACGTATTATTCTGATCCATTAATATTGGGGCTTGGAGTGTTAATAAAAGTAAAACCTTGTTGAATAACATTGTTCTTTGTTTAATTTTGCTATGCATATATGTTTATGTTCAATGTTATTATATCCTAGATGGCTTAAATGGTCCTAGAAGATTATCAACGTTTCTTTAATCTTAACATTCTTTGTTGGATATTCCTTGAGTAGTAAAGCTTTTAGGGTATACAACATTAGAACCAGGAAGGTAGAAGAAAACTTGCATATTAGGTTTCTAGAGAATAAGCCTATGTTAGAGGGGAATGGTCCTAAGTGGCTGTTTGATATTGATTCTCTAACCCAATCTATGAATTATGTACCAGTAACTACAGGTACAATTTCTAATGAATTTACAAGAATAGAAGGAGATCTTAATGCAGGTACATCTACTCAGAAAAAAGAAATCAGTCAAGATTGCATTATGATGCCAATTTGGAAAGATGCTTTGTACTTTGATTCACCTTGCAAGGATGTTAGTAATGATGAACCAAAATCTGCTACTGATGATGAAAGAGATATTGTAGATGGTTTACATAATGAGAGTGATGACAAAGATAAGTCTGAAGATGATAGCAGTTCTAAGGAAGATAATGCTGCTGGATAACATGTTAATACTGCCAGTCCTAAAGTTAATACTGGTCGTTTTAAACTTAATACAGTTGATCCACTAGTTAATACTGCTAGTTTATATGATCCACATAGCCCTAAAGTCATGTTCAAATTGGGAGATAGTCACTCGCTAGAAGCCACTCATGTTGAGTTCTTTAGTGATGAAGATGAACTAGAAGTTGATTTAGAAAACATCCCTAATTCCTATCCAGTTCATACTACTCCCAATATAAGAATCCATAAAGATCACCTAATTTAAAATGTGATTGGTGATGTGATGTCATCTATTCAGACAAGAAGAATGACAAAACCTACTTCAAAACAAGGGTTTCTCAGTGCTGTTTATGAAGATAAATCACATGACACCCTGAATACTTGTTTATATGCTTGTTTCTTATCACAAATTAAACCCACAAGCATTGCTAAAGCTTTATCTGATTCATCTTGGGTGGAAGCAATGCAAGAAGAACTTCTGCACTTCAAGCTATAACAGGTTTAGATACCTGTGGATTTGCCTAATGGGAAGAAGGTTATTAGATCACTCAAGTAAATCTGGAATGGTTGTAATCCTTATGTCAAAATATGTTTATGATCCTTTGAAAGTTTTGTAAAGGGATTAGTGTTGTTAGTTGTTGTCAATTTAGTACAGCTAATTCTAACATAGTACTGTTAGTTATACTTAAAACTACTAAAGGTAAAATTGTTGACAAAATGAATAACTGCTAGCAAACAATGCTTTGGATTGTGTTTTTCTTAGTTTTGGACTAACATTTGTAGGTTAAGCATACTGAGTGCCTGGTATGAAGTGGAAGTATTGTTTGAGGGGTGCCTCATGATGTCTATATACAGTCAAGAATGGATGTTAGACCATGTAACATCAGACTAAAGTGTAGGTAAAGTCAAATATCTAAACTAATACAAAGAGGTTGGGACACTATGATACCTCAGTCTGGTGGTCCCCCTGTAAAGGTTGGTGATGAGGCTGTCCATAAGGAGTTGGGTGATGGAATGGAAAGGGCTACCACTACTGCTTCTAGCTTAGAAGCAGAGTAGGACAGTGGTAAAATAAACTAAGACCCAATCCATGGCAACACTTAATCAATCATGTCCTTAGGGAATTGGTTTAGGTAGTGGTTATAACACCCCGTATTTTAGGACAATGTACGACGTTAATAAAGTCACTATTTATTTGTAATATTGTACGCGTTTGTTTTTAATGGAAATCGTTAAGTTAAATCGTGTAAGCTAAAAATGATCAGTTAACGTAAACGGGCATTAAGCAAGTTATTGTTTATGTCCAAGAAGTATTAAGCAATTATTTTGAGAATAATTATTAATGTTTCACAAGTTATTTTATCGGATACGTGAAAGTGTTTACGTTTCGCGATAAATGACAATTAGGTTTTCCCGGAACCCTAAAAATTAACGTACGCTTCAACAAATACCTACGTTTATATACAATGATCGAAGTTTATAAAACTTTAGGCATATGTATATATATATACACATCCAATATATATATAAATGTACAAGATAAACAAACATTTTACAAAGTATAACTTTTAAATAAAAACTACACTTTACCTTTTTATACAAAAGTTTACTTACATTTCTTTTATATAATACACAAGTTAATACATAAGTATAAAAGAGAAACTAGCTAGTAAACACTCTCCTCACTTTCATGGGATGATTCCCATATGAAGGAACCAAGGGACCAAGGCCTTAATGGCCCTTGTTTCCCTCCTTTGGTTCCTTTGAAAACCCACGACATATAGCCCCCCCCCCCTTTGAATTTCTTGGTCAAACTTTTCTACAAATATCTTATAACTCTTTCCTATATATACTTCATGCATGCATAAGATAAGTAACACTCTTACACTTAACAAAAGTTATTTCTTTCTCTCTTTAAGAAGAAAAGGGAAGATTAGGGTTTCAAACCTAATCTTGGATTTATAAGCTTGAAAGCTTGGGTTTTAAGTCTAAACACGGGTTTAGCATTCATTTCACATCTCATACATCATCCCTAAGTTTCAAGCATGGTTCATCATTGCAAGGATTAAGGAAGAAAAGGAAGATTAGGGTTTCAACGACCTAATCTAGGGTTTATTAAGCTTGTAAGCTTTGTTTTGAGTCTAAACACGGGTTTAAGCACTTATTTCTCATCTCATACATCGTCCCTAAGTCTTCCCAATTCCTTCATTAACTTTGTTATTATCAATTATTATTGTAATATGTTTCATTTATATTATGGCTAAATCAACCACTAAGAAAAAGGGACTATTTTAATAGGTAAAATGAGTTAATCACTTATGTTTATGATTTATTGCAATTATTCCTTATGTCATATGGTTTATATATATCATGGGAAAAATAAATGTAAAAGTATTAACATATGGTTTAAGTATAAACAATTAAGGTATAATTAGAGTATAATAAAGCTTATTTATAGTTTCAAGTAAAAGTGTATAAATAACTTGTTAATTCATGGACAAATGAAAAATATATGGACTAATGGACATTAATAGAAAGTATCACACATATGTTACATATAGTATTAAGGGTTTCTATAATAAACAACTAGTTAAACTATATAAAAAAAGGCTTTTTATAAAAGTATACACTTGGATAATAAAGGGTGTATAATTTCGAACACTAGACAGTAGTTTTGACATAATATAAAATAATACGCCTCATGACGTGACGATTCCAAAATGATAAGAAACTCGAAAAACCGATTTATAACGAAAAAGATACGTTAATTACGAGTTTACGACTATAAATACTTTTATAAAACTATTTTTATAAAAGTTACTATTCATTACAGAAACTAATATTTTTAAAACATCTAAAATATGATATAACTTTTAATTACGAGATCGTACTCGAAAGAATCGCTAAAAACGGAACTATAACGAATAAACTACGACGTTTACGATAATTAAAGTTTATAAAAGTAATTTTATAAACTATGAACAGTAAAATTACTATTCATCAGTGGGATTAACTTTATAAAATATAATACATCTTTTATTAACGAAGACGTACTAGAAGGAATCGCTAAAATCGGGATTAAAACGAATAAGTTATTACGATTACAAGTTTACGCTAATTAAAACCTAAAAACGACAAACTAGCTATTATGAATAGTAAAATTACTATTCACACCAGAATCTTAAAAACTTGAAAATATAAAATCTTGATCACTCGTCTTACTACGAAGACGTGGGCGTAAGAAACGCGAGCAACGGACTTAAAACGACCAAATTAGGTCATTTTTACGAAAAGTATATTTATAAACGTTTTCACTTTATAAATATTATTTTACTAAAACGATTAGTCGGTGATTATGCTATATAGAATATTGAGTGGTTATCAAAGTGCTATAATACTAGGGAGTTTCATAATGAGGCCTCTTCGGATGGCGTATCGACGAGTTGTTGGATTTACGATTTAAAGTGTCCTAACTCCTCGTACGTCATGTCATGACCTCTTTAATTATGATAGCCCGAACGATAGTACGATGTAACAACTATAGGATTGTATTTAACGTTATTAATTTAAGTACTCGGTACTTATACGACCTTAATTTAAATAGGTTGCATCTAACGTTTTGCGTGATGTTTTATCTGTGATATTTTTGGACTATCAGTACTCAAGGTGAGTTCATAGCCCTACTTTTACAGTTTTACTAATTTAATATTATTTGGGGTGGAAACATGCTTTGTTTTATAAATTGGACGCAAGTGTTTAAAGTATATTGATTATGTGTTTGCCTAAGTAGCGATAACCCTCCTGAGCCCATTTTCATGAACTGTTAATTGCATAGATGTAGTTGTTAATTACATTATGTGAGCATGAATGTTATAAATAGATCTATTGGGATTAACCTCCCCGTTTGGGTGATTAGCTATCACCGGGAACGAACGTTGACCATGTCGGACTTGGATGTTGCGGGTTACAACATCTGTACGGGCAAAATAACTGCTGAAATAGCAAATATAGGTTGAGCTTCAGTGTCATGAACTTAGTGCAACAATAATCTGGTTTTGTGATTGTTTGCATATGTTGTAGCATCACGGGTAAAGTCTTGCGGTCCTGCATAATTTAAATACATAAACCTATGAATTCACCAACATTTTTGTTGACGTTTTAAGCAATGTTTTCAGGAGGTCAATAGGCACGAGGTGCCAAGGATGCATTGGATTATGTTTTGGATTGCACTGTTAAAGATTTATGTGCATCATGTTTTGGGAAATCTATGATATCTTTTGTAATATTAAACAAAGAACAAGTAAAGCTATAAGCTTTTGTAATATGTCTTTTATTTAAATCCAATGTATCAATTTAAACGACTTTTGTGTCGTTCTTATATATATCTTGTGCTGTTGATCTTGAAGTAACACGCCCCAGACCATTATTCCGCTGCGACCCATTTTGGGGGTGTTAAAGTGGCCCAGGTGCTAAGTTACCATATTGGGGATGTAGATGCTTAAACTAGGTTTAAGGCTGTATCTAAAAGTCCAATGATCCACCTCTCTCAAGAGTTAACACACTTAGAAGTGGGGAGGATAGTTTGAAACTAATGGAATTGATGGCACATTGTACTAAACTGTCTAAAATGGTAAGAAAAAGAAAAGAGAGATAACGTGAGCTGACAAATAGAAAGAGAGTTGTGTGATAAACATAAAGAGTAAATTGGTGAGCAAAACAAATTGAGAGGTAATGTGCGAGCATAAAAACAGAAAGAGAGATTGTGAGTGTAAAAATTGGTGATGGAAAAGCTTTTTGGACGAAATTGAAGTTAAAACTTGTCTCTCTAAGTTAGTACTGCTGGGCATTACTTAGTACTGTTGGGTATTGCTTAGTACTGCTGGCCATGTTTTAGTACTGCTAGGCTTAGAGTTAGTACTGTTAGGATAAAGTTAGTATTGGTGGGTGACCGTTAGTACTGTTTGAGGCATAACAGATTTTCCTTAATTAATTATAGCCGTTGAGATATTTCCGCTAACTACCTTGCTTATAGCCTATAGGGTTTGACTAATTTGAGAATTCATGATCTTTCTATAAATTCATAAGATTTCTTTAAGATAAGTACAAATCATATTCAGTCGGTGCAATTTAAAATCTTAAACACTCTCTCTTATCTTAATTACCTCTACCAAACAATCATACTCTCTCCTACGACCATTTCCTAGAACCTTAATTCACTTTTTATTCATCAAATGGCGAGTTTGGAATTTTACGACAAGCACAACATGGTTGCCTACTTTGAGAAGTCTAAAGGAAGTGAGGGGTTTTATCAAATCATAGATTTTCTCACTGCAAGTCACATCAACTATGCCCTCACTGAAAACCCAACCATTTATGCTTCTCTTATAGAACAATTTTGGCAAAATGCTGCTTTAAGCATAATTGAAGATGGAGTCATAGGAATTACTGCAACAATAGATGGCAAGACAAGGTTGTTACTGAAGCCTCCATTAGAAGACATCTCAAGCTTGAAGATTCTAATAGTCTTAGCTCTCTCCTTACTGCAGAAATTTTTAATTAATTGGCTCTTATGGGGTATGTAACTACTTCTAATAGCCTCACTTTTCAAAAGGGATATTTTTCTCCTTAGTGGAAATGCTTTATTCATACCATTCTCCATTGTTCGAGTCCTAAGAAGACTGCTTGAGAGCAGTTTAGTAGCAATATAGCTATTGCAATCATATGCATGGCAACAAACAGAACTTTTAACTTTTCAAAGTTAATTTTTGATGCCATGGTAAAGAATTTGGATAGCACACACAAGTTTTTGATGTATCCCAGATTCATACAAATCTTTTTGAACAAACACCAAAGACTTCTTTTCCCCCATACAAGAACCTATCCTACTCCTACCCTTACACACAAATTGTTCAACAACATGAAAAGAGCCTCCAAGGGATACTTTGGGATGATTACTCCTTTGTTTGACATAATGGTAGTTCAGTATTAGGGTGAAGAACCATCTATTCAAACTACATCTGGGTCATCTCCTTCTAAAATAACATCCTCACCATCCTTATCACCCCAAACACATCCATCAACCTCACAACCAGGAAACATACCACCATCTATACAAACCACACCTATTGCAGAGGAGGCTGCTCCAATGCCCCATGAATCACCTCTCCAAAGTGTTCACTCACTTGGACGTGATAAGGGTAGTTTATCACTTAATGCATTGACCTTTCTTTGTACCTCATTGTCGAAGAAGGTTGAAAGCTTGGAGTCTAAACTATAGCAAACAAAACAGACATATAGTACTGCTCACACAAAGCTGATCAAAAGAGTGAAGAAGTTAGAGCATACTATCAAGACAAGCCAAGCTAGGAGGAGAGCCAAAGTTATGCTTTTTGATACTAAGGAAGATGCTGAGGATCATTCCAAACAGGTAAAAAGTTTGATTAAAGAACTGGACTTGGATGCTGGAATTTCTTTGGTTCCTCCACATGCTGCAGATGAGGGGAGGTTTGATGATACTCGGGTTAGTGATCAACCTAAAGAACAATTAGGTTTTTAGTGCAGCTAAGGTCCTTGTAGATGCAGCTGAACAAGGAAAGGGGGTTGAAAATATTCAAACTTACACCAGAAGAAGAGAAGTTAGTACTGACAGTGGTAAAGTTAGTATTGCTAGTAGATTAGTTAGTACTGCTGATGTTAGTACTGCCAGTGAATTGGTTAGTACTGCTGGCGTAAAGGCAAAGGACAAAGGAAAAGCAATTATGCAAGAGTTTGAGCCTCTAAAGAAAATCAAGAAGAGGGTTCAAGTGTAAATGAGTGTTGATGAGGAATTAGCTAAGAAGGTGTTTGAAGAAGAACAAGCAAGATTCAATGCTTAACAGGAAGCTAGGTTTAAGGAAGAACAAGAACAAGAAAGGATTGACTTTGAAACAGCCCTGGAATTGCAAAAGAAGTTAGATGAAAGAGAAGAAGCTGTAGCTAAAGATAATTAAGCTCATGATATTGATTGGAGTGATCCTGTTGTGCTAAGATATCATGAATTTCAGAATATATCTTTCTCTAAAGTTGAAGTAAGGAAGAACATGTGTATGTATTTGAAGAATCAGGGAGGATACAAGATGATTTAGTTCAAGGGAATGAGTTATGAAGATATTAGACCTATATTTGAAAGAGTATGGGATCTAAATCATGCTTTTGTACCTAAGAATTCTGAGATAGAAAAGGAAGTAATGAAGACACCTAGATTTGATCTTCAACAAGAGTCTACCTAGAAGAATTAGATAATTAAATCAAAACAAGTTGAAGAAGAGATGGTTCAGCAAGAAGATGTTGTAACTGAACAAGTTATGATAGAAAGCTCTAAGAAAGCTAGAGGAAAAAGAAAGAAATCACTTGCTAGAAAAAGAGGAAGAGAAACTCTTAGTGAAGAAAGTGCTAAGAAACAGAAGTTAGAAGATAATACTGAGAAAGAAGAACTTCAAGCTTACTTGAACATTGTTCCAGAAGATGAAAGTCTTGATATTGAATCATTAGCAACAAAGTATCCAATAGTTTACTGGAAGACACACATTATAGAAAATGATAAATACTATTATCAATCCAAAGAGCAGATGGAAGTGTTAAACATTACAAGATATTTAGTGCAATGCTTTATGATTTTGATAGGAAAGATGTGCTAGAAGTGTACAGATTAGTTAAGGAAAGATTTCAGACTGCAAGTCTAGAAGGTTATGACTTATTGCTTTGGGGAGATCTAAAGACAATGATTGAACCAAATAAAGAAGATGAAATATGGAGAAATCAACAAGACTAGAATCTGATAAGCTAGAAGTTACATAATTTTTGTGGAGTTCATGTGCTTTTTAATGGATACTAGTTTTGTGATTCACATGATGGTAGAAAAGAAATATCCTCTATCACAAGATACTCTTTCAAAAATGTTGAGTTGAAGGCTAGAAGTTGATCATCAAAGTTAAATGGGTTATGAGCTCATCAAGTTTGTCAAGTCATAAGTACAGCAGTAGAAGAATGATTGAAAGCATCCTTAGCAGAGTAGCCTAGAAGATTTGATTCAGAAGAAACTTAAGATTTGAAGGTAAATCACAAGTTTAGGTGAGGATAGTTGGGAATGAATCTTCACAAGTTAGTTCAAGAGGTTAGTACTGCTTAGATTATAACTAACGTCTTGCTAGTCTCTTTTTTTTATATATTCCATCTTTGCCGTTCAAAAAAAAAGATTATAACTAACAGTATTAACTGAGTTAGTACTGATAGTACAAGATTAGTACTGCTAATGATAGTTAGTACTGCCAAGAGAAGATTAATACTCCTGAAGACTTAAGACTGCCAGAAGAAGATCAATATTACTTGGAGATAAAGATTAGAAGTTATTTATTGAATAGATTGTAACACCCCCATTTTTACATATAGTAGCGGAAGCTAATCTATGGTATTACTTCATAGTACAACAGTCATAATCATAGAAAACGACTCAAATGAGACGTTTTTAAAAGCTACGTTATCATTCATTTAAAATCAAAGTTTTACAAAGACAGGTCCCAAAATCTAGTTACATACAATGTGAATGATAACAAGTTTTAGCCATCTTCAAGTCCATGCCACTCCGTGCCGCAAGTTGCTCAATTACCTGAGATAAACATGCTAAAAAGTCAACACAATGGTTGAGTAAAATTCATAGGTTTGTTAAATAGTTTGAATACAAGTCATAGTGTAATAATTGTATAAACATAATTATTATGGAAAATGGTATTGTTATTATACACCCGTTATTAGTAATAATTGCAACGAATACAATTATTATAGTAACAGTGTATTATTACGTTATTTGTTCATTGTTATTTGTCTGGTTTGGTCTGGTCTAAGCTCATGGCACACAAACTGACTAGTGTATATATATACCCAAAATGATGTGATATATATATATATATATAGATAATGGCCCTCGGTGTAGGTAATTGCCATATACCTATGAAATTCAAATATAGTGTGTTTGGTTACCTATCCGGCTAACACAAACAGGATTCGTCAATCCCGATAGATCTATCTACAATATTCGCGTTCACCCGTAAGTGATTAATGGTCCATGATAATGAGGGACTTTTGGCATAAAGTAACTTAGACAGTAATTGTAATGGTATATCAGTTTAGCATATAGTCTGGAAAAACACTTGTATTCGTAATTTATAGCATGTATCCCCCTCACGGGTTTATGAAAACATTAAAGAGATTAAAAGTGAGGCTATGAACTCACCTGATAGGTAGTTGTAATAAATATTCCAAAATGAAAGCGGACGACCTTATCACAATCTTAACCAGGGAAAGGTTGATATAGCAAAATGATAGTAAACAGCCACGTCACGTAACCTGGGTAAATATGTCAAGTCTTAGGAAGATTGTACTATAGAACTTTGGTTTAATAATTTAATGAGTTTGATTGGAGAGTTTGGAATTATTGTATCACCGTTCGGGCCATCATAATTCAGAAGTCATTCAGTAAACGTTTGAGGAGCTAGGGCACTTTAAATTGTAAACCCAACAACTCAGTCAGAACGTAATACCAAGATGAAATTCCTTAATATGAAGCTCCCTAGTATTGTGATACGATATAATCGGTTTTAAGCATTTTTTATCAATATCTGGAAATGATAAGCACGACAAGCGTTAATTAAAGTTATGTCTTGTAAGGTTTTGAATACATTTTTATACTTTTTCAAAATGTTACATTTTAGACCCTTAAGAATGAAGAATGGCAAAATATACCCTTGGAGTTTGCACTTTTACAAGTTTGGTCCTTTAAGTTTAAAAGATGTACAAAGTAAACCTTGTACTTTGGAAAGTGACACAATAGATCCCTATAGTTATAACTTTGATAAAATGATATTTTCAGTCCCTTTAGTTATAAGTTTTAGAAAGTTACGATATATACCCCTTGCATGGATAATGTTTACAAAACAAGTCCGAATTGCCATGCAAGCTTATTTTAACATTCCAAAATACATTTGCACTTTATAGCTTATTAATATAAGCTAAAATGTGAAGCTTTAACATAACGAAGGTTTAAAATAACGATTTCTTAAGCTAGGAAGCAAAACGAGTCAAATTAGGGTTTCAAAATGTAAACGCGCGGGTTTTAAGTTCAAATTCCTTCAATAATCAATAAAGCAGTTATATTAACATTATTTAAGCATGTTAGGATAGATTATAACAACATTTTATCATCATAACATTTAGTTTTAAGAACAAAAAATTAGGGTTTTGGGTGTACGGTTTTGGGTGTATGGTTTTGGATCAAAATGGAAAATGAGCATGAATTGAGTTATAAAACTTTAACAAGAGTTTATGCATGATTATATGAACCTTATAAGAGTGTATTAGCATGTATGAAGTTGATAGAACCTGGGTTTGAGCTTATAGCTTAGAAACGGGTCTTCAAATCTTCAAATCTTCAAAGATTCGCTTGATTACTTCTCTTAGATCTTCTTAGAACTTATTGGAGCAAAGGATTGCTGCCATTAATGGGTTATAGAGGAGGAAGTGGGGGATGACTAGAAATGAGGGATGTTGAGCTCTATTTATACTTGAAAATCCTTAGGAGTTAAGGTTTGCTTCATGATCTGATTTAGGACACTTGGACATGTTACCTACTGATGTGGTGAATCTATTGAGTGATTTAGCAAGGCTATGATAGTAGATTAAGGTGTTGGATGGCTTAGATGCTTGTCGCGGCTACCATAGGTAAAAAGAAGAGGTTGGGGCCTCATTTTTGACCAAGCAAGGACTATAGCAGCTGCATAAGCTGATTAGGAGTGCATGTGGATGAGTCATTGAGGTGAGATTGTGCAAAAGAGTTCTTAAAATGGGTCAATATGCAAAGAAATTAGTTGCGGGTTCGAATGAGTCTTCTAGGGCTCGAATTTGGTTTCTTGGCTTATATTTCGTGTACATTGATCAAGTAATGATAGAAATATGTTCTCAAGGTTTGTATCAAGGAGTATTAACGAAAATTTGCAAGTGGTTTGGGTTAAAATGGGTCGAAATTAAATGAATAAGCCGCGGGTTTAATTTAGGGCACATTAGGGTTTCATTAAGGTTTTCTAGCTTATAATTCTTGTACATTGCTTAAGAAAATGATATATCAGAGATTTTGAACTCATATCATGAGTTTACAATAGCACTTGATTAATTGTTGGAGGTTTAAATGGTTAAAAACGAGTAAACGGGTCAAATGTTCCATCTTGGTATGTTTAGGGTTCCTTGGATTCATTTTACGTATAAATGAAATGAAATGATGAAATGATGATGGAATATGATTGATAATGTTGTAAATTAAGTTATTACAACTTATTTAAGTGTTGGTTTGGGTTTACAATGGATAAAAATCAAGAAACGATTCACGGGTTACTATTTAGCTCGGGTTAAGGTTTCCAACTTGGATTTCTAGTAAATTCATGAAATAAGCATGATTATGGAATGTAAATGAAATGTATGACTTTCTTGTAACTTTTACTTGATAGATTGTACAAGATCTTTTAGGAAAACGGAAGTAAAACGGCTATTTTGGATATCATGCATTAATGACTTGTATATTATGCTTTAAAAACTTGTACTTTGACTTGGAGGGAGTTTATATTTCAAATGAGATGTTATATTACTTGTACATATGTTTTAGTAGCTTGTGCATTCACTTTAGATATTAACTTCTCATGAGATTAAGGTTTAGAGGCATACGATAACGGTTTTAAGCCCGTTTTGATATAATGTTGTGAATGGTACATTATAGGAATAATGTACTTTGTAAAAAGGATATGATGATATTGACTTGACATGTTATGATGTTTGCTTGACATATATGAAGATAGGATGGCCATAGATAGGTTGTGTGAGCTTGTTAATTGTAGTTATGCAAGTTATAGTGCATATTTCAGATATTGGTAATGCAAGTAATGTAATAAAGCGAAAAATTTCCCCGTACAATTGTGATCATAGTAAAATAGGTTGATTTTGCATTTGATGAAAATTATGGGTTGTTATAGTCTCCACCCCTTATAGAAATCTCGTCCCGAGATTTAGTCGGATGCCGGAGAGATGTCAAAGATTGATTATGAATTTGTAAGAGAGTTGCTAATCAAGGTCACAAGTCCACGTGTGTGATACATTTATAATTATGTTACGCACCATAATTATAATTGACTCCTTTCACATGTCTACTTATTTCCAAGACCACACATCTTGATGACAGTCAATAGAATTTCTTCAGATCCTGATATATCTTGTCAGAACCTAGGTGGATGGAATACTTCGACTTATAGGACCTGTAGGTTATGGGCCTTCCACACTTCCGCTACGCTACTTTGATCATAAAGAATCATTATCCATTAACCTTTATAAGTCAACATCAAATAAGAATGCTATCACAAGTCTTTGTCAAAATTTTCATACCTAGTGGTATTGAAATCATTTGACATTGTATAGATTCTTATGTGTTTCCTTGTTATTATGTTGCAGAATATAACGGAAAATTTTAAAATACGGAGATCATGGAATGAGTGATTTAATAGGATGCTTAGTGTTTCTAGGTATAAGGGTTGTAAGAAAATTGGATGGTAAGAGAGAAAATGAACAGATGATGAAGGTAATAATGATAATGTTTAAGTAAAGAAAAGGAATTATATGTACAAACGGATTGAGAGAAACTTGTTTGTACATATGTTATATACTTAAGCCTACTTATTTATAATTTATCACTTACAAAGAGAAGCGTCCAAATCCTTATAACTGAGAATTTATAAATTCATAGTTCGGAGATTTATAATTTCCTTATTCAAATAAAGAAGCGTCCTAATTCATTTCAATAAGATGATCATATGTAACATCCGAGAATTTTCGAATTTTTGAATGACGATTTCAATCGTTGACTTTTAGGGTCTGGCTTGACTTATAAGAACGACCATCTAAAGCACGTTTTTATTACTCGGACTCTAAAGCAATTTGATGTAAAACGACATTCCTGACAACCTTTTAGTTTTCACCGAAATCCGAAAACAGTCAGAAGGTGACTGAAATGTCCTCGCAAAATTTTGAGCACAACGCGTGCCGACCCAAAATAATTAAATTTATATTTAATTATCATAATTTATTAAATAAAAATATTTAATAAATTAATTATATTGATAATCGAAAACGTTTGTTAAAAATGCAGTTATTGAAGTTAAAATTCATTTTTACGGACAAGTTTGTCGAAAATATACAAAATAAATAATAAACGTTTTAAATAAATTTTATAAAACGTTTACGAAAAGTAGTCGAGTGAATACTCATTTTTATCAGAAAAATGATTTGGAAAACAATGGCGCAAGTTTCGAGAGTTGAATCGTCCGTTAAGCCTTTCAAACGGGTCCCGAACCGATATGTATCGAAAAGTATATGAAGAAGTTACACTTTTTACCCTCAACTTATTTATACTTGTCACAATGATTATAAAGTTTTATTATATATATAAAACTTTATACATTTTTTTTTCATTTCCATCTCAAATATACACACACAAACTTATAAACACTCTCTCCTCTCCCTCAATATCCAGCCACCCTCCCCTACCGCCGGATTCCGGCCACCGCCACCACGCCGCCGCCGGAAAACTTTTCCGCGGACTTTTCTGGCGACTCCAAAAATGCTCCTCGTGAGCCGATCTATCCAACCCGCTACCTCACTCTCTTCCACGCGCCTATATCCACCACCAACACCATCACAGACCCGCCACCATCTACATAGCCGAACCACACAACCACCATTTCCCTCACCTCCTCACCACCGCCACCTGGGGGTGCGTTGGTTTGGGTCGGGTTCGTGGGTTCACAGCCGGGGGTGTTTGATTGTTCTACCAAAAAGGGTGCGTGTGGTTTATGGCAAAAACGGGGTGTTCATGTGGGATTATAACGGCTATAGGGGTGGGCTTGTTTCGGCAGCCACCACGACTCACAAGGGTGCGTGGGGTGTCGTGTCAAAACCACCAGCCAAGGGTGTTTGTTTCGTTGGGTTTAACAAACAAGGGATGCGTTTGGTTGCGGGTTTAACAACATGTGCAATTGGGTTGTGTCTTCGTCAGATGTGGGTGCGTCGAGTTTGTGGTAACACACCAAAGGGTGCGTTGGTTTTAGGTTCATAGCCAACAAGGGTGCATTGGTGTTGTTCACAGCCATGAGGGTTTGTTGGTTTAGCAGGAGACAAGTACCGGGGTGCGTTTGGTTTGGCTGTCACGCAACCATAGGGTGCGTTGGGTTTGATGGAAACAACAGCCAATGGTGCGTTTGGGCTGTTGTGAAGATTAGAGTGCGTTTGGGGCTTATATCAACACCAACAGCGGGTGTGTTTGGGTTGGGTTATAACACAAAGATGTGTATAAACCACCCTAAGGGTGGGTTCGTTTTCGGTGGTTTCAGCTAGCATCAACGAGGGTCCGTTTGGCTTTTATATTAGCACCAAAGGTGCGTTTCGTTCACGGCCAAAGGGTGTGTTTATGTTGTTGGGTAGCAGCCACATAGGGCTTGTTTAGTTTGCGTCTGGTGCGTTTGATTTTCATATCAGCACCATCAATGTGCGTTTGGTTCTTGGTTCTTCACCATAAGGTGCGTTCGGTTTTGATAACCACCAAAAGGGTGCGTTCGGTTTGATGGAAACAACAGCCAATGGTGCGTTTGGGCTGTTGTGAAGATTAGAGTGCGTTTGGGGCTTATATCAACACCAACAGCGGGTGTGTTTGGGTTGGGTTATAACACAAACGGATGTGTCGGGATTTGGCTGCGAAACAGCCAGGTATAGCCGGGTTGTGTGGGTTTGGGTTAGCGTCTGTTAGGAACATCAAAAAAGGGTGTTTGGTTTTTAGGATTGAACGCAAATAAGGGTGCGTTGTGGAGTATGCAGAAAATACACAAGGGTGTGTTTGGTTTAGCAGGAAAAGCCGTATAGGAGTGTTGGTTCGCGGGTCAGAACCACAGCGGGTGTGTTTAGGTGAGCAGACTAACCGTTAGGGTGCGTTTGGGTTAACATAAATTGGCTATTGACTAAATGAAAAACGACAATTAAATATAACATAAGGTTTTATATATATTAAAACCGGATAAATAATGGTGGTTAAATGGTTAAACAAATATGATAATTATTATTTTGCGAGTTTAGATATAATAACGTGAATATATATGTATGTTATATCTGAAACACGCGGGCATTTGAAATATTGGAAGGCGAATGATTGCAACATATATTGATTAAGGGAAAACGTAGAGTTTTGCGAAAACGGAAAACGTTATATAAACGGGAAAGTCATGAAGAAATTTTATATAAATTTCTATATTTATTAATGGTTCACTAAAACTGCTATCATTTTAGAAACCGATAAAAGGACTATGTTATATTTTAAAGATATATTAAAATATAACTACATCATAACTTGACAACGAACGAAAACTATACTTTTACAATGAGATAACTATTTTAGACACGATCTGTCGAAGAAACGAAATATAATTTATAAAACATTAATTTATATTTTATAATGATTATAAACGGTTACCAACATCGGTTGTTTAATTCATAACATTAAGACATGTGTCAACTTTTATTCAAAGTGTTTTTATTAATTAAATGGTTGTCAAACTAATTGGTTTAATTAATTATTCACACTTATTATATAATACCTGCAAGGTATATTATACTTTTCATTAATCTTTGGATTGATTGTCTTTGTTATATAATTCACGGTAGGAATTATATAAGGGTTATTTTTCATAAGTAATATATAAAGAATATATATTACACACTTTGCGTATATTTTCAATTTATTTATTTAACCAACCACCAAACCATTACAACGTTAAATCTAAATCTTCATCAACGTGTAGCGTTGATGTAACCATTCATCGGGAAACCCAAATATATTATCCTAGGCTAGTGGATCTTAGCCGTTAAGATTAGTTGCAACTTCTTGATCGAGCCGTTTCGTCTTCCGTTCGTGTTGTGCATATTAGATGCCTATCTGTCGATCGTTCTTCATCATCTCAAACATCGAGGTGAGTTCATAACCTTGTTTTTCAATCTTTTGAATGTTATGAAACCCCCGATGGGGCAGTACATGCTTGTCTAACAAACTCCGTATTTACTTGTTATCTATAACAATGTTATTTGTTTTTTAAAGGATATTAATAATTCATAGCCTCACTATTTCTCGTTTTGGATAACGGTTAATATATAATTTTTTGTGGATGAAAATAGCAATCGTTTTATAAATGTCGTTCGGGTGACTAGCTATCACTGGGAACGAACGTTATACCATGTCGGATTACGATTGGATTGGCGCCTGCGGGGCAAACAATCATTACTGCCCGGGTGTTCTTGGAGGGAACACCCATGAGGGGAACATATTATTTTTATTACTGCCCGGGTGTTCTTGGAGGGAACACCCATGATGGGTACATATTATTTTTCATTAATGCCCGGGTGTTCTTGGAGGGAACACCTACGATGGGTACACTCTTACTGTGCCTTGAATAAAGTGGCATACATACAAGTCTACGTCACAGTTCATGAACTTAGAGTAATGGTAATCATGGTTTTATACACACTTGAATAAAGTGGCAATACATACTTTGGATATTTGTGATCCAACTTTGATACGTACATTTTGAGACTATTTGGGGATAGAAATGGTCTTGCATATTTTACAGCTAATTGATTTCTAAAAATCATACGTACATTTTGGAAGGACGTTTAAGGATTTAAATGGTCACACAATTATTTTATGATACTGTAGGGAGACAGTAGTCACTAAACGTTTTTATATGACACTGTAATGATACAGTGGGCAGATACATTTATTGGAACTAACGTTTATATTTACAGAAACCTATGAACTCACCAACTTTATGTTGACCACTTTTAAGCATGTTTTTCTCAGGTGAATTAGATGCTTGGATTATCTGAAGTGCATTGGAGTCTAAATTGACAAGATTTCATACTTGGATTTCTACAAATGATCAAATCTCGTTGTGTTGCTTTCAAGCTTTTCATTGTGATGCAATTATGGGACAACTATTATTTTGATTTCAGAAAATCAACGAGATTGTTTTACAAACGACACATTTAGAGGTCGTTCTCTTGTATCTAGCGCTGTGTATTATGAAGTAGCACCCCAAGTGGTATTCCGCTGCGTTGTCATATTTTTGGGGGTGTTACAGATTGGTATCAGAGCACTGGCTATAGAGAACTAGGTTGCATATTTTACCCTAGACTATAGTCGTTTTCACAAACATTGCATCACATCAAACATTTTCAAAGTGCATACACGCTACTTGCTTATGTGCTTACATTACGTGCTGCATTAAGTGCTTACGTGACATACATATATGTAATATATATGCTTACATCTTTTGCGTATATCGCACGTTTATTTATATAAGAGTTATTTATATAAATACCAGAGCATTTCTTAAGACATTGTGAGTTGCACAATGGTCTCAATTATACCTCAGACATTGTGAGTTATACAATGGTCTCATTTTACTTCTTAGACATTGTGAGTTGCACAATGGTCTCATTTCGTTCTCAGACATTGTAAGTTAAACAATGGTCTCAATTATACCTCAGACATTGTAAGTTAAACAATGGTCTCGCTTCATCCTCAGACATTGTAAGTTAAACAATGGTCTCGCTTCATCCTCAGACATTGTAAGTTAAACAATGGTCTTTAAGAATATTATTTCCTTCATAGCTTTATACAATAGCGTGGTACGCGAAGGCCGTCATAATTTTGTTTACATGGAATTATGTATTAATCTAAGTATTACAAGTCTTGTATGGGCGGGACTTGTAATATGAGGGTTGATATGATAATTGCTATGTTAACAAAGCCCGTTACAGTTCTGTTTACATAGAATTATGTGTGAATCTAAGTATTACAAGTCTTGTATGGGCGGGACTTGTAATATGAGGATTGATATGATAATTGCTATGTTAACAAAGCCCGTCACAGTTCTGTTTACATAGGATTATGTATAAATCTAAGTATTACAAGTCTTGTATGGGCGGGACTTGTAATAGGAGGATTTATATGATCCGAAAGACGAGGATTTGAACCCTCGTCCATACTCAATAGAGCACAGTCAACGTCATGATAACCATCCACCTAAGGATTAGTGAGTACGCGTATTGCATCGGGAATTATTTAAGTAGGATGATTTTATAATCTTTTATTTTGAAAGGATTGGGACGCCTCTTCAGTTAAATAAATAAATTGTAAATCCCCGAACCATAAGTTTATCGTTTCTTACTTACATAAATTAGGACGCTCCTTTATGTAAGTAATGAATTATAAATGAGTGGGCTTAATAGAATCCGATATGAGACGTGTATGAACTACCGAAATTCGTTAAAAAGGTTTGAAAGCACAATAGAGGTCTTGCCACACCGTCAGAAATCTAAAGGCCTCGTTTGGAACGAACTTATTTCATTCTTAAGTTATACTTTTGCCATTGCAATCCATGCAATTATGAACTGTCTATGAGTTAAACAGACGAGTACATATTTTTCGTCACGTATCATAAATAGCTTTCCGTGAGCTCCTCCCATTTGTTGAAATTTATTCTAGGGATATTGTTTCTCGGAGGGTCCTCATCCTCTGCATCCCATCACCATTTGTTATAGTTATTGTCGTTATGGTTGTTGTTGTTGGGTCCCGGAGCGGTCCCAGCTGGAACAACTTTATCCAATAAGTAATGCAACTCCCACCATTAAACGAGATAAGCACATGTCGGTATAGTATTCAGTGGAATTATACAGTGCAGACCAATAGTACACCAATTTAAGTCATGATACTATTTAGTACTGCCAAGTAAGTTGGATACTTACATCTATTAGCCTCGTCCGTTATTAATGATCAAACATAACAGTATCAGAAACGAGACCACCTGCCTTAAGACAAATTATAACTTATATAGACATAACCACGCGACTACACTTTCTTTTTTTGATGTGTTCGCTATTAAGAGGCTTTCTTCATAAAGCGTTTATACCAGTTATAAACCTTGAAACGATGTTTCCCTAAGATACCTATTTTAATGGATTGAATATCCTGGTCAACTAGCCAAATTTAGGGATATTAGATGTGCCCGAAACAAAACAGATGAATGCAGAATAAAGTAATCATCCCCCCCCCCCCGCTTCATGTTCAACAGGTTTAGTAAAACCTTAAGTCCTTTTTCTTAGACACACTAAGCGGATACACACAAATTAATCTCGGACAGAATATCTTTAAAGGGGTAGGAACTGTAACATCCGAGATTTTCGAATTTTTGAATGAACATTCAATCGTTGAACATTAGGGTCCTGGCTTTGACCTTAAAAAGAACGACCATCTAAAGCACGTTTTTATTACTCGGACTCTAAAGCAATTTGATGTAAAAGGACATTCCTGACAACTTTTTAGTTTTGACCGAAATCCAAAAACAGTCAGAAGGTGACTGAAATGTCCTCGCAAAATTTTGAGCACAACGCGTGCCGACCCAAAATAATTAAATTTATATTAATTAACAAATTTAAATTAAATTAAACATAATTAATAAATTAAGTTATAATGATAATCGAAAACGTTTGATAAAAACGCAGTTAGTGAAGTTAAAATTCATTTTTAACTGACAAGTTCTGTCCGAAAATAATACAAAATAAATAATAAAAGTTTTATAATACATTTATAAAACGTTTACGAAAAGTAGGTCGAGTGAATACCATTTTTTTAATCAAAAAATGATTTGGAAAACAATGGCGCAAGTTTCGAGAGTTGAAACGTCCCGTTAACCTTTCAACGGGTTCCCGAACCGATAAGTATCGAAAAGTTATATGAAGAAGTTACACCTTTTATACCCTCACCTTATTTTATACATGTCACAATGATTATAAATTTTATTTATATACTAAAAACTTCTTATATATTTTTTTTCATTTCCATCTCAAATATACACACACAAACTTAAAACACTCTCTCCTCTCCCTCAATATCCGGCCACCCTCCCCCACCGCCGGATTCCGGCCACCGCCACCACGCCGCCACCGGAAAACTTTTTCGGCGGACTTTTCTAGCGACTCCAAAAATGCTCCTCGTGAGCCGATCTATCCAACCCGCTACCTCACTCTCTTCCACGCGCCTATATCCACCACCAACACCATCACAGACCCGCCACCATCTACATAGCCGAACCACACCACCACCATCTCCCTCACCTCCTCACCACCGCCCACCTGGGGGTGCGTTGGTTTAGGTCGGGTTCGTGGGTTCACATGCCGGGGTGTTAGATTGTTCTACCAAACAGGGTGCGTGTGGTTTATGCAAAACGGGGTAGTTCAATTGGGATTAAACGCCAATAAGGTGTGGGCCCTTTTTTTCCGGCAGCCACCACGACTCACAAGGGTGCGTGGGGTGTCGTGTCAAAACCACCAGCCAAGGGTGTTTGTTTCGTTGGGTTTAACAAACAAGGGATGCGTTTGGTTGCGGGTTTAACAACATGTGCAATTGGGTTGTGTCCTTCGTCGATGTGGGTGCGTCGAGTTTGAGTAGTAACACACCAAAGGTTGGCGTTTGGTTATTAGGTACATAGCCAACAAGGGTTGCATTGGGTTGTTCACCACCATGAGGGTTTGTTGGTTTTAGCAGGAGAACAAGTACCTTGTGCGTTTGGTTTGCTGTCACGCAACCATAGGGTGCGTTGGGTTTTGTTGTTTCAACCGACCCAAAGTTGTCGTTTGATTTGTTTACGACAAAGGGTGCGTCCGGGTTTTATAGCAGCCAAGGGGTGATCGTTCTGTGCAGCATAGGGTGCATTTGATGTGTATAAACCACCCTAAGGGTGGGTTCGTTTTTTTTGTGGTTTCAGCTAGCATCAACGAGGGTCCGTTTGGCTTTGATATTAGCACTAAAGGTGCGTTTCGTTCACGGCCAAAGGGTGTGTTTATGTTGTTGGGTAGCAGCCACATAGGGCTTGTTTAGTTTGCGTCTGGTGCGTTTGATTTTCATATCAGCACCATCAATGTGCGTTTGGTTCTTGGTTCTACACCATAAGGAGTCGTTCGGTTTTGATAACCACCAAAAGGGAGCGTTCGTTTTTGATGGAAACAACAGCCAATGGAGCGTTTGGGCCTGTTGTGAAGATTAGAATGCGTTGGGGCATATATCACACCACAGCGGTGTGTTTTGGGTTGTATAACACAACGATGTGTCGTGATTTGGCTGCGAAACAGCAGGTAATAGCCGTGTTTGTGTGGGTTTGGGTTAGCGTCTGTTAGGAACATCAAAAAAGGGTGTTTGGTTTTTAGGATTGAACGCAAATAAGGGTGCGTTGTGGAGTATGCAGAAATACACAAGGGGTGTATTGGTATTAGCAGGAAAAGCCGTATAGGAGTGTTTGGATCCGCGGTCAGAACCACAGCGGGTGTGTTTGGGTGAGCAGACTAACCGTTAGGGTGCGTTTGGGTTAACATAAATTGGCTATTGACTAAATGCAAAACGACAATTAAATATAACATAAGGTTTTATATATATTAAAACCGGATAAATAATGGTGGTTAAATTTTTAACAAATATGATAATTATTATTTTGCGAGTTTAATATAATAACGAGAATATATTATGTATGTATAAACAAACACGCGGGCATTTGAAATTATAGAAGGCAGAATGATTGCAAAATATATGATTAAGGGAAAACGTAGAGTTTGCGAAAACAGAAAACGTTATATAAACAGGAAAGTTCATGAAGAAAATTTAATAAAATTTCTATATTAATTAATGGTTTCACTAAAATGCTATCATTTTTAGAAACCGAATAAAAGACTATGTTATATTTAAGAATAAATTAAAATATAACTTACATCCATAACTTGACAACGAACGAAAACTAATACTATTACAATGAGAAGAACTGTTTTAGACGCGACCCGTCGAAGGAAACGAAAATATATTTATAAAATATTATTTATATTTTTATAATGAATTATAACAACTGTTACAGCATCGTTGTTTAATTCAATTACGTTAAGACATGTGACTACCAATTATTCAAAGTCTTTTATTAATTAAATTGGTTGTCCCAACTAATTGGTTTAATTAATTAGTCACACTTATTATATAATACCACAAGGTATCATATACTTTTTCATTAATCTTTGGATAGATTGTTTTTGTTATATAATTCACGGTAGGAAATTATATAGGTGATATTTTTCATAAGTAATAATAAAGAAATATATATACAGCACTTTTAGGCGAAAATTTTCAATTAATTTTATTTAACCAGCCACCAAATCATTACAACGTTAAATCTAAATTTTTATCAACGCGTCGCGCTGACATAACAATTCATCGGGAAACCCAAACACATTATCCTAGGCTAGTGAGACTTAGCCGTTAAGTTAAGCTGCATCTTCTTGATCGAGCCGTTTCGTCTTCCGTTCGTATTGTGCATATTAGATGCCTACCTATCAATCGTTCTTCAACATCAAGGTGAGTTCATAGCCCCACGTTTTACTGGTTTTACATATATTTTTGGGGTGAGAACATGCTTGTTTATAAATGCATTTACGTGGTTGATTACCTGTTTGGTTTACATACTCATTTATATATCTCGCGAGGAGCATACAATACTAGGAGTTTAATTTTTTAAACGTAAACCATACCAAGCTATTTAAGATTATGGAATTAAGATTAGGTCGCATGAACTGTAAATCACTTGGAGGGTGAGCGCGAATGTTATGAAATAGATCTATTTAGGATTGACAATCCTCGTTCGGGTGACTAGCTATCACTGGGAACGAACGTTATACCATGTCGGATTACGATTGGATTGGCGCCTGCGGGGCAAACAATCATTACTGCCCGGGTGTTCTTGGAGGGAACACCCATGAGGGGAACATATTATTTTTATTGCTGCCCGGTTGTTCTTGGAGGGAACACCCATGATGGGTACATATTGTTTTTCATTAACGCCCGGGTGTTCTTGGAGGGAACACCTACGATGGGTACACTCTTACTGTGCCTTGAATAAAGTGGCATACATACAAGTCTACGTCACAGTTCATGAACTTAGAGTAATGGTAATCATGGGTTTATACACACTTGAATACATACTTTCACTTTGGATATTTGTGATCCAACCTTTGATTATGTTACATTTTGAGACTATTTGAGGAAATAAATGGTCCCTATGCATATTTACAGCTAATAGCTTTCTAAAAATCTACTACATTTTGGAAGGACGTTTAAGGATTTTTAAATGGTCACACATTATTTTATGATCCTGTAGGGAGACAGTAGTACAACTAAATCGATTTTAAATACACTGTAATGATAAGTGGGCATGATACATATATTGGAACATAACGATTATATTTACAGAAACTAATGACTCACCAACTTTATGTTGACAACTATATAAGCATTTTTTTTCCAGGTGAAATTAGATGCTTGGATTATCCTAAGTGCTTTGGAGTCTAAATGGACAAGATTTCATACTTATAATTACTACAAAATGATCAAATCTCGTGTGTTGCTTTTACAAGCTTTTCATGTGATGCAATTATGGGACAACTATTATTTTGATAATAGAAAAATCAACCGAATTGTTTTTTAACAAACGACACATTAATAAGGTCGTTTCTCTTGTATCTAGCGCTGTGTATTATGAAGTAACGCCCCAGGACATACTATTCCGCTGCAACATGATATTTTGGTGGTTTTTACAGATTTGTATCAAGCACGTGGATTATAAGAAACTAGTTGCGATAGGTTACCTAGACTATAACCGTTTTCACAAATATTGCATCACATTAAACATTTTCAAAGTGCTTACACACTACTTGCTTAACTGCTTGCATTGCGTGCTTACGTGCTTACGTACTTACGTGAGTTATGCATATATATGTATGGGTATATATATACACTTACCTTCTCTTGTGATTATTTTACGCTGTTTTATATAAAAGGTACTTATATAAATACTGAGTTTACATTGACAGACATTGTGAGTCTTTGCACAATGGTCCAAATATACGCCCAAAGACAAAGTAGTTACACTAAGGTCCTCATTTACATCTTAGACATTGTGAGTAGCACAATGTCACAATTACACTTTCAGACTTTGTAAGTTAAACAAGGGTCTCATTAATAGCTATGGGCGCCCCCCCTCAGACAATGTAAGTTAACAATGTCTCGCTCATCCTCAAACATTGTAAGTTAACCAATGGGCCTCGCTTCATCCTCATACATTGTAAGTTTAAACAATGGTCTGTAAGAAGATAATTTCCTTCATAGCTTTTATACAATAGCGTGGTACGCGAAGGCCGTCATAATTTTTGTTTACAAGGAAATTAATGTAATTAATCTAAGTTAATAACAAGTATACTTGTATGTGGCGGGAACTTGTATATAGGGTTTGATATGATAATTTGCTAATTAACAAAGCCCGTTACAGTTTCTGTTTACATAGAATTATGTGTGAATCTAAGATTCAAGTCTTGATGAGGCGTTGGACAGTAATAGGAGTATTTAAATGAATTAACAGCTATGTTGACTCGTTCATAGAGACATTTACCTTGTTACTCTAACCGAGTACTCATTAACGATCTTGAACACTATGTGATTTCCCTGATAGTTTTACTCCTCGTCTCCGAAAGACGAGGATTTGAACCCTCGTCCATACTCAATAGAGCACAGTCAACGTCATGATAACCATCCACCTAAGGATTAGTGAGTACGCGTATTGCATCGGGAATTATTTAAGTAGGATGATTTTATAATCTTTTATTTTGAAAGGATTGGGACGCCTCTTCATTTAAATAAATAAATTGTAAATCCCCGAACCATAAGTTTATCGTTTCTTACTTACATAAATTAGGACGCTCCTTTATGTAAGTAATGAATTATAAATGAGTGGGCTTAATAGAATCCGATATGAATGTGTATGAACTACCGGAATTCGTTAAAAAGGTTTGAAAGCACAATAGAGGTCTTGCCACACCGTCAGAAATCTAAAGGCCTCGTTTGGAACGAACTTATTTCATTCTTAAGTTATACTTTTGCCATTGCAATCCATGCAATTATGAACTGTCTATGAGTTAAACAGACGAGTACATATTTTTCGTCACGTATCATAAATAGCTATCCGTGAGCTCCTCCCATTTGTTGAAATTTATTCTGGGGATATTGTTTCTCGGAGGGTCCTCACCCTCTGCATCCCATCACCATTTGTTATAGTTATTGTCGTTATGGTTGCTGTTGTTGGGTTCCGGAGCGGTCCCAGCTGGAACAACTTTATCCAATAAGTAATGCAACTCCCACCATTAAACGAGATAAGCACATGTCGGTATAGTATTCAGTGGAATTATACAGTGCAGACCAATAGTACACCAATTTAAGTCATGATACTATTTAGTACTGCCAAGTAAGTTGGATACTTACATCCTTTAGCCTCATCCGTTATTAATGATCAAACATTACAGTATCAGAAACGAGACCACCTGCCTTAAGACAAATTATAACTTATATAGACATAACCACGCGACTACACTTTCTTTTTTTGATGTGTTCACTATTAAGAGGCTTTCTTCATAAAGCGCTTATACCAATTATAAACCTTGAAACGATGTTTCCCTAAGATACCTATTCTAATGGATTGGATATCCTGGTCAACCTAGCCAAATTTAGGGATATTAGATGTGCCCGAAACAAAACAGATGAATGCAGAATAAAGTAATCATCCCCCCCCCCCCGCTTCATGTTCAACAGGTTTAGTAAAACCTTAAGTCCTTTTTCTTAGACACACTAAGCGGATACACACAAATTAATCTCGGACAGAATATCTTTAAAGGGGTAGGAACTGTAACATCCGAGATTTTCGAATTTTTGAATGAACATTCAATCGTTGAACATTAGGGTCCTGGCTTTGACCTTAAAAAGAACGACCATCTAAAGCACGTTTTTATTACTCGGACTCTAAAGCAATTTGATGTAAAAGGACATTCCTGACAACTTTTTAGTTTTGACCGAAATCCAAAAACAGTCAAAAGGTGACTGAAATGTCCTCGCAAAATTTTGAGCACAACGCGTGCCGACCCAAAATAATTAAATTTATATTAATTAACAAATTTAAATTAAATTAAACATAATTAATAAATTAAGTTATAATGATAATCGAAAACGTTTGATAAAAACGCAGTTAGTGAAGTTAAAATTCATTTTTAACTGACAAGTTCTGTCCGAAAATAATACAAAATAAATAATAAAAGTTTTATAATACATTTATAAAACGTTTACGAAAAGTAGGTCGAGTGAATACCATTTTTTTAATCAAAAAATGATTTGGAAAACAATGGCGCAAGTTTCGAGAGTTGAAACGTCCCGTTAACCTTTCAACGGGTTCCCGAACCGATAAGTATCGAAAAGTTATATGAAGAAGTTACACCTTTTATACCCTCACCTTATTTTATACATGTCACAATGATTATAAATTTTATTTATATACTAAAAACTTCTTATATATTTTTTTTCATTTCCATCTCAAATATACACACACAAACTTATAAACACTCTCTCCTCTCCCTCAATATCCGGCCACCCTCCCCCACCGCCGGATTCCGGCCACCGCCACCACGCCGCCGCCAGGAAAACCTTTTTCGGCGGACAATTCTAGCGACACCAAAAAATGCTCCTCGTGAGCCGATCTATCCAACCCGCTACCTCACTCTCTTCCACGCGCCTATATCCACCACCAACACCATCACAGACCCGCCACCATCTACATAGCCGAACCACACCACCACCATCTCCCTCACCTCCTCACCACCGCCACCTGGGGTTGCGTTGGTTTGGGACGGGTATTGGATGCACAGCCGGGGTGTTTATTGATTGTTCTACCGAAAAAGGGTTGGCGTGTGGTTTATGGCAAAAAGGGGTGTTCGGTAGTGGGAAACATTATAACGTCTAACTATGGGGGTGGGCTTGTTTCGGCAGCCACCATGACTCATAAGGGTGCGTGGGGTGTCATGTCAAAACCACCAGCCAAGGGTGTTTGTTTCGTTGGGTTTAACAACCAAGGGATGCGTTTGGTTGCGGGTTTAACAACATGAGCAATTGGGTTGTGTCTTCGTCAGATGAGGATGCGTCGAGTTTGTGGTAACACAACAAAGGGTGCGTTGGTTTTAGGTTCATAGCCAACAAGGGTGCATTGGTGTTGTTCACAGCCATGGGGGTTTGTTGGTTTAGCAGGAGACAAGTACCGGGGTGCGTTTGGTTTGGCTGTCACGCAACCATAGGGTGCGTTGGGTTTGTTGTTTCAACCGACCAAGGTGCGTTTGATTTATTTACACCAAAAGGGTGCGTCCGGGTTTATAGCAGCCAAGGGGTGTTCGTTTCTGTGGCAGCATAGGGTGCATTTGATGTGTATAAACCACCCTAAGGGTGGGTTCGTTTTTGGTGGTTTCAGCTAGCATCAACGAGGGTCCGTTTGGCTTTTATATTAGCACCAAAGGTGCGTTTCGTTCACGGCCAAAGGGTGCGTTTATGTTGTTGGGTAGCAGCCACATAGGGCGTGTTTAGTTTGCGTCTGGTGCGTTTGATTTTCATATCAGCACCATCAATGTGCGTTTGGTTCTTGGTTCTTCACCATGAGGTGCATTCGGTTTTGATAGAAACAACAGCCAATGGTGTGTTTGGGCTATTGTGAAGATTAGAGTGCGTTTGGGGCTTATATCAACACCAACAGCGGGTGTGTTTGGGTTGGGTTATAACACAAAAGGATGTGTCGGGATTTGGCTGCGAAACAGCCGGGTATAGCCGGGTTGTGTGGGTTTGGGTCTGCGTTTGGTTGGAATTATCACAAAAAGGGGTGTTTGGTTTTAGGGATTAACGCAATAAGGGTGCGTTTGGGATAGCAGAAATACACAAGGGTGTGTTTGGTTTAGCAGGAAAAGCCGCATAGGAGCGTTTGGTTCGCGGGTCAGCACCACAGCGGGTGCGTTTGGTTTTAGCAGCAGCACCGAGTGGGTGCGTTTGGTTTGTGGTAAACGCCAACACAAGGGTGTTTGGTCGTGGTTTTGGAAGCCCACATAGGGCGTGTTTCGTTCATCGCTTAAAAGGGGGTTTGACTTTATTTATTTCATTTAGTACTTAAATGTTGTCTAGATAAATATTGAAGCACGAATGCATTTTGCAACCTAGATTCGTTGATTGAAAAGTGAAAAACGTTTAGTTTTGTAATAAAATGGGAAACGTCACATAACGAGAAGGTCATGGCGAAACTTCTAAAAATATTTTTAGATACAACTCTTATCGTCTTTGAAGGACGGTAAATGGGCTAAGTTATAATTTAAAGATGTTTTAAATT
>BQNB010034188.1:34669-46239 GCA_026074375.1 Tanacetum coccineum
CGTCTCTCCCTAAAAACCCTGATATATTCTTTTGTAATCATTCAGTTCAGATCATCTTGATCTTCATTGATTCACTCTCTCTGTGTAATCGTTTGATTATTATGTCATTGACAATAATCTGATCTTGCATTAGTTTGGTTTTGTATAAATTTGGCAATCTGTGCCAAGTGATTCTCTTTTGTATTGGATATTTGATATATTTGAGGTTTTATAGTTATTGTTTTGATACCATCTCACATGGTATCAGAGTCACGTTGACCTGAATCGATCAATTATTAATTTCTAAGGTTTTGATTAATTTGGGGGTTTTTGTTATGAAAGTGTTCTAATCGCTGATTAGAATTGTATTGGTGTATTTGATCGAAGGAATTTCTGATTTCTGGTGGTATTTTGTTCAGATCTATAAATTAGAGTTTGGATATGAAAACCTTAATTTTTTGGGATTCTCTTTTGGGTTGATTATTGGGTTCAAGTCTTTCTTTAACTAAGTGAATCAAAGGAAGATTAAGAAATTCTAGATCTAAATTGTTCTTTGACTAAGTGAATCAAAGTCAATTAAGGTCTCTTCCGCTGCAATATAGCTCTGTAACACCGCTTTTTAATTCTTGCATCTCTTTTATATTTTTGTATTGTGAGTTCTTGTTCTATCCTTGATCTACCACTATAAGTGGTGTAAAAGCCTGGGAACTATTTTTCTATATTTTTTTCTGTCTTTATATTTCTTTGTGTTGATTTTTGTTATTCTTTATCATGGCTGTTGAAGATGATAATCTTAAAAGTGGTGATAGTATTAAAAAGCCTATTGGTACTTCATTTGATCTTAATTTGTCTTTTGGTGATTCTTTATATCTGCATCCTGCATCCTAATGATACTGGTGGTTCACCTATTGTGACGGTTAAGCTTACTGGCACTGAAAATTATAAAATATGGAGTATTACTATGACATTTGCTTTAAGAAATCATAATAAACTTGGTTTCATTGATGGTACATGTAAAAAAGATGATTCTAATCCTGCTCTTGCTAATCAATGAGAGATGTATAATTCAGTTGTGTTTACATGGATTCTTAATTCTTTGAGTTCTGAATTATATGTTGGTGTTGTATATGCTAAATCTGATTATGAGCTTTGGAATGATCTTAAGGATACTTATGATAAAGTTGATGGCTCTGTTGTTTTCAATTTGCATAAAAGTATTATTTCTTTAAGTCAAAGTGGTGCTTATCTTGCTGATTATTATAATAACTTGAACTCGTTGTGGAAACAGTTTGAGGCTATGATTAGTTTACCCCCTTGTACTTGTGAGGCTGCCAAACATTTTGAAAAACATAATCAACTAGCTATTTAGCCATCAGAAGCAATATTCTTACTAGAGATCCACTACCTTTAGTAAAAGCTGCTTTTGCTATTGTTAATGGTGAAGAATCTCATAGAAATATTAATTCTGTTGGAACTACTAAACCCAATGCAAATGCATTTGTAGCCAAGAATTTTGATAAAAAAAGGTTTAATTCTAATAACAAAGTGTCAAGCTCAAACTCTAATTCCAATAACATAGGACCAAATCCAAATCTTAAGTGTACTAATTGTAATAAAATTGGGCATACTATGGATAGATGTTTTGAGCTTGTTGGGTATCCTGTTGGTTATGTTAAGAAGAACTTCATTCCTTATACTACACTCGTGTCTAGTAATAATACTACTGCTGATA
This sequence comes from Tanacetum coccineum, assembly GCA_026074375.1. Classification (NCBI taxonomy): domain Eukaryota; kingdom Viridiplantae; phylum Streptophyta; class Magnoliopsida; order Asterales; family Asteraceae; genus Tanacetum; species Tanacetum coccineum. The sequence goes on from BQNB010034188.1 coordinate 36,381, forward strand.
TTCATTCTAATGATGCTAACTACTAGCAACTCTCCTGTCTCTCTTTTTAATGAACAGTTAGCAAGATTTATGAACCTTTTAAATGATAATGGGGTTTCAACTGCTTGTCAGGTAAAAAATTTATGAATATTAAAGGAACTTTTTTTAATGGAAGTATTAAATTTAATCTAAACTTCAAAAGATACTTTAATGGATATACAAATTTTGTTGTTGGAAATTAGTTTGAGATGGATTGTTGATTCTAGATATGATTGAATCTGCAAATTTGGTAAACGTTATTGATATTTCAAATCTTGGTCTTACTGTTGGCCATCCCAATGGTACTCTAGCTTTGATTACTAAAATTGGAGATTTAAAAATAAATAATGATAATACTTTATATGATGTCCTTGTTGTTCCTGAATACACAATTAGTTTCTTTCTGTTCATAAGATTTCTAGAGACAGTAACTTGTTTGCTGGTTTTGATGAATGTAATTGCTATATTCAGGATTTAAAGGCAAACATGACTGTGGAGATTTGGTAGACAATTCAATGGTCTTTATTTGTTTGATGTTGATAATGCTTGTAAGATTTCTTTCCAAAACCCTTTGGCATCAAAGACTTGGCCATCCTACTAATCAAGTCCTTGATGTTCCTAAAACTACTCTAAGTCTTGATAGTTATTCTATTTCTGATCATCTCTGTGACACTTGTAATGGTATCAGAGCCAGTTTGAATCAAATATTAATGGTATCAAAGCTAAACAAACCAGATAACCATTTCCTTTAAGTGATCATAATTCTAGTAAAATAAGTGAATTAGTTCACTTAGATGTTTAGGGACCTTATAAAGTAACTAGCAGATATGGTTTTAGGTATTTCTTGACTATTATAGATGATTTTTCTAGAGTTGTTTGGGTTTATATGCTGAAAGGAAAAGATGATGTCTATGATTCTATTACAAGTTTTACTCAAATGATAACAAATCAGTTTGAATCAAATATTAAAGTTTTCAGAAGTGATAATAAAACTGAATTTGTTAACAATAGACTTCAATCTTTCTTTAATGAAAAAGAGATTTTACATCAGACCACTTGTGTTTACACCCCCTAACAAAATGGTATTGCATAAAGGAAACAAAGGCATCTCCTGAATGTGGCTAGATCCCTTATGTTTCAAGGGGAATTACCTTTATATCTATGGTATGAATTTTTTTTAACTGCTGTTTATATTATTAACACGTTTCCTTCTTTTGTGTTGTTTAGAAAGTCTTATTATTTTTATGTGTATGGGCATGACCCTTCACTCTCTCACTTTAAGGTTTTTGGTTGTCTTTGTTATGCCATTATTTTAAATAATCAAGACAAATTTAGTAGCAGATCTGAAAAATGTGTCTTTATTGGTTATTCTAATTCAAAAAAGGGTTACAAATTATTGAGTTTTGGAAACAACTCAATTTTTTATTATAAGGATGTAAAATTTTATGAAACAGTTTTTTCATTTAAAATGAAAAACAATTTAAAACAAATTGAATTTGATTCTAGTGTAACAAAAGATTTAAATCACAAAAAAAAATTGACAATGAAAATCCTAAAAGACCCTATGATGAAGGGAGAGTGTCTTCCAATGATGATGACACAGAGTTGAGTCCTAATAATCAGGGTAATGATGACTCTGATGCAACTACTATGGATGAAACAAATAATACACACCCTGGGGGCAATGTTTCAGATGGAACAGACTTTATTAATGATTTATACGAAAATTCAGAATTTAATTATGAAATTGAGGGACTGCCAGTCAATATTGTTAGAAGGTCTTCTAGACAGACTAAGTTGCCTACTAGTTTAAATGACTTTGTTAATGAAGGCAAAGTTAAATATGGTGTTGAAAGAGTTGTTAGCCATGCTAATCTTAATCATGAGAATTATTGTTTTGCTTCTAGTCTTAATAAAAGCATTGAACCTACTTGTTATGAGGAAGCTATCTTAGATATTAATTAGATTGATGCTATGAATGTTGAAATTGAAGCTTTAAATAAGAATAATAATTGGGAAATTACTAATTTACCTGCAAATAGAAATGCTATTGGAAAAAGTAGACCTGAAAGATTAAATATAAAGCTAGTGGTGAAATTGATAGATATAAAGCCAGATTGGTTGCTAATGGCTTTAATAAAAAAGAAGGAATAGACTTTGATGAAATATTCTCTCCTGTTGTTAAAATGTCAAATGTTAGATGTGTTATTGCCTTATCTGTTACTAACAATTTGCCTTTATTTGAACTTGATGTGAATAATGCTTTTCTTTATGGAGATTTAAATGAGGAAATATATATGACTATACCTCAAGGTTTTGTTAATAAAGATAACAAAACCAAGGTCTATAGACTTGTTAAGTCTCTTTATGGACTTAAACAATCACCTAGAATGTGGAATGAAAAACTTGCTAATGTCTTAAAAGAAAATGATTTTGTTCAATCTATCAATGATCATTATCTATTTACAAAATCCAAAAATAACAAGTTTATTGCTCTTCTTGTTTATGTGGATGATATTGTTGTTACTCGTAACTGTAAGGATGAAATTGATAAGTTTAAGACTTTCTTAAAGTCTAAGTTTCAAATAAAAGATTTGGGTCATCTTAAATATTTCCTTGGAATTAAAGTGATTGAAACTAATAAAGACTTGTGTCTTACACAAAGGAAATATTGTCTTGAGTTATTAAAGGAATATGGTTTAATTGGTTGTAAATCAGTTTCTACTCCTATGGAACCAAATTCTGTTTTACCTTATATTGCTACCTCTTCTTGATAATATAACTGGTTATCAAAAGTTACTTGGTAAACTTGTATACCTTACTCATACCTGATATTGTTATTCTGTTCAGTGCCTTGCACAGTACATGCACTCTCCTCTTAAGTCTCATTTGAACTGTCCATTGAATGTTTTTAGATATCTCAAAACTTCTCCTGGTACGGGTATAAGATATAACCATTCATATTGTGTAAACAATCTAAAAGGTTATAGTGATGCAGATTAGGTAAAATATTTAAAAACCAGAAAGTCTGTCACAGGATACTGTGTACTTTTTAACAATTGTTTAGTATCCTAGTAAAGTAAAAAACAGAACACTTTGTCCAAATCTTCTACAGAGGCAGAGTACATATCTCTATCATATCATCTGCTACCTGTGAGATTATTTGGATACAAAAATTGCTATTTGATCTTAAAACTAAAGTCACTCTTCGAGTTGATATTTTCTGTGATAATAAATCTGCTCTTCAATTAGCTGTTAACCAGTTTTCCATGAAAAATCTAAGCATTTTGAGATAGATGTTCAGTTTATCAGAGAAAAAATTACAAAAGGGATTTTGAACATAAAGAAAATTTGTTCTTCAAGCCAAATTGCAGACATTCTTACTAAGCATTTTCATGTGTATCAACACAAGTTCTTATGTGAAAAACTGGGTATGTTTGACATGTTTAGTAATCAGATTAAGGGGGAATGTTCAAAATAAGTTGTAATAAGCTAAACATATCTTATAATTAAGCTAGTTCTTATTGTTTGGCTTCTAGTGTTTGTGTTTTTGCAGATATATTATCTCGGGGACTAAAGGTGGACATGTTGATTCTTGCTTATTTCAAGTTGTGTGTTCTAATTCTGAAGTGTGAAGTTGGAGTTTCTTTTGGAAGATTGGCTAATTCCCAAGGGCTAAATGTGTTCTTTCAGGGCTCTATATATAGTGTCAAACCCGCTTAGGGTTTGACATTTTTTGCTACCATCTCTCTCTCTCAAATCGTCTCTCCCTAAAAACCCTGATATATTCTTTTATAATCATTCAGTTAAGATCATCTTGAGCTTCATTGATTCACTCTCTCTATAATCGTTTGATTAATAATCTGATCTTGCATTAGTTTGGTTTTGTATAAAGTTGGTAATATGTGTGCCAACTGATTCTCTCTTGTATTGGATATTTGCTATACTTGAAGTTTTATTGTTATTGTTTTGATACCATCTCACATGGATGAAAAGGATAAATGAGTTGATTGGTTATTTTTATGTTAAAACAAATAGCAGCATGACATGGAATATATGGAGACAAGAAATATATATATAGTTGTCAAAACCATAATTAAGTAGAGATAATTATGCTATGTTTTATAGTAGCTAGCTTGATTGTAACTTATCCTCAATCTGTTTGGTCCAATTAGCCAATTATGTGTACACATTGCCTATCATCACCATGAATTTATGGCTATTCATTTCATGTTATAGCTTCGGCTTAAGGTAGATCTTGCTTAAACCCTTCATTTTGCTTCTACATTTTAACAAACCAATCTCATTGTATTGATTTCATGTTTAACGCTCCAAACTGTAATATAAACCACCTAATCTAAGTTCGATGATGGACGGATCCAACTCACCTTTCGATCAAAATGGTTTGCGTGACTTGGACATTAGAAAATACTGTAGTAATTAGTTGGTTTGAGTGATAGCTTATAAGTCTTTTTGACACATACCGAAGATACTGGTTACTCGAACTAATAATAATGTGAGATTTTATTACTACATAATGTTTTTCTTTTGTTCCTTTAATAAAAAAAGAAAGAGGAAAGCGTAAAGAGATGGGGAAGTGAAATGTCCACAAGACCACAACCCATAACACAAATAACAAAATACAACAATTTCCTAGTCACCTATAGTTAGTTGTTACCGACTAGATCTCCTACAACAACATACCCAATCCTGCCGAAGAAGGATATGGGTATATGGAATGAACACATAATCCTACCCCTACCTCTGGATAAACCTAAAAGTATCGAGATTGTGTCCAGAGAGACATCCGGCAAGTGAATGTGTGTAGTTGTGCTCAAATATAGGTGCATGTGTGAAAAGTGCAGTAACAAAGATAAGGAAAACAAGAAGACAAAAGAGGAAAAGTAAACAACAAGCATAACCAATATACCAAAAAAACCAACATAAGAGCCGAAGAGAAAACATGCAAAAAGACATAAATGAATATACCGCATGAGAAACTGTATAGCATAAAGATGAAAGATGATAGATATTGTATTGATTGAATGAATTACTATCTGTTTATAATAAATAGATTGCTTTGTAAAGAAGCAACCTCAAACCTAACCCTAATGGACCACAAGCCCACAATCAGGCTTGGGCCACTTATTCGTCTAACACTCCCCCGCAGTTTGAACGGGAGTCTTCCGGACGGACAAACTGAAATGTTGAAATCGCCTTATTCTTCTCTTCTTCTTTCTTTCTTCTCTTATCCGTTGATCGTTTGCACGAAGACGGACTTGTATTTGAAAACATAATTGTATACTGCTTCGCGGTTACCTCCATTTCTTATGACGTTTTTTTTCTTTTTTTTTTACGTCATGGCTTACTTTGCTTTTAGGAGGGAACGACAATTTGGTGGTCAACTTTGTTGTCAACGACAATGATCTTCGACAACGAAAACAATTAGATGAGGGAGAAAAAAATGGTTGATCGAAGGCAACTCAACATATTTTGTGTGTTTTGACGGCTAGGGTTTATGAATGAAATACGAAAATAAAATCCTAAATAAATAAAAACAATAAAGCGGAAAAAACAGGATCCCTCCGGATCACCGACAAGTAATTGATGACCGGAGGATAGCAGTTTTTATTGGTGGATCTTACCTAGAGATGTGATACCATGAAAGATGATAGATATTCTATTGATTGAATGAATTACATAAGAGATGACATATCTGTTTATAATTAGCTTTGTAAAGAAGCAACATCAAACCTAACCCTAATGGACCACAAGTCCACAATCAGGCTTGGCCACTTATTCGTCTAACAAAAGAAATCGCAAAAAAGCATATAGGATTAAGAAAGCGCAAACTAACTACATTTCCTAATCGTAGGGAAATCCTAAATACCGTCATTCTATCATCCCCTGTACACCAAAAACAAACTATATAAGAAAATGTAGATAACCTGATTGTCAAACCATTTCACTTACTCTATTTAGATGCATTTCTTGGTAAATAGACAATTTCTTCCGGCTCATAATTCAAATTACAAGATTATAAAGTTCAAAAGCATCATCACCTTACAACATCAACCATGACATGCATTGGTTGTACCTAACCGGGGGGCATAAGCCATAGCCATGAAATCCCCCAATTTACCTATTTCGTGACAAAAATCTGTAGCATAACGTCAGGAATCCCCCAAGGTTTGGTCTGAACATGAGCGACAATTACATCCAAAGTTATCATAATCTGTTTTTTACCAAAAGCTTGCCACTTGATGAATCAAAAGATGCTTCAATAACTGTCGAACATATACCGGACACGTTTTTCCCAACTATCAATGGCTCCCCTAGAAGTTTCACACCGTGCTTCCAATGCCGGTGATCTAATCAAACCACAAGTTTGAACTTACTGAGTTATGTTTGCGCATAAGACATTTCATACTTTGCTGATATTCATGCATACTTTTTACTCGTATTTAAGAATTGTTAAGATGAGCTGCAAAATCTAATTATTGCGACTCAGAATGGAAATAATCCAGTTTACGTTATTTGGCAAATCTAATTCCTGCTTTCCTGATTTTCTTTTTCAGGCTCAAATAAAATGGATTTTGAAAAGATAAGGAAGCTGTGCTACAGCACAACGGGTTTTAAAGATAAGACAAAAAAATTACCAAACAAATCTTAACCTTAAAAACATGGACACATATGTGAAAATTTTGACTCCAGTATACTAATCCAACATGCAAGTCAATACAAAATGTAAATCAGACCTGGTCCAGTTGACACATCACGATGTCGTTAGTTGAATCCATCACCCAATCTATCCAAAGTGCAAAGCCATGGCACACTCCTGCCTCCGTGAACTCAACCTGCAACATGGATTCTTTACTAATGTCCTCATATATCTAAACCAGATATAATGAAGAGAAAATTTCCTACCTTGGCTCTCCCTTGGCATGAACTCAACGGTTTCAACAAATCAAACTCCATAATGGTGCATGCATCACTTAGTTTCTGCAATAAAAAAGTTACAGAAATGTAATTATTTTGTTTCAGGGATGAGATCAGTGTGGTTAGAGAATACAACTTACCTCAACATCTCCACATTGCCAAATAAAAAAGGGTAAACAAGGGCTTTCACTTGACGATGATAAACCACCACATGCTCCTAATGTAGAGTTGACCATCGTGTGATCAAAGCCTTCGATGTTTTCTAGGGCATGACGACTTCTCCAAAGATCCTACAGTTTCACTTCCATCAGGCAATGAAGTTCAAAATTTAACAAAATTCACTGAATTGTTCTATCAGAACTGTACGAACTACTAACTAGTGTGATTCTGAAGCAATAGTTAAAATCAACCATTTATAAGGAAGGCCCTTTTCATAAAGGTAAAAAAGGAATATGTATTACCCCTCTTGAACGAATGGAACATAAATTACATCAGCAGATTCAAACTCGCTTACCGGGAGAGACATTGAACACGCCTGCAGAATTCCTTTACAAGGCATTATGCACAAATCTTCAGATAAGATGGAATCAAGCATCGTTCTTTTACTCCTACAAACAATTTCAAAATTAGAAACACGGTTTAGGTAAATTACCTTTGATAAGGATAAAAATGGTCTAACAGAAAGGCTATGGGTCATTTAAGTCACACTGAAATTTTCTTTAGTTTAGTACAAAAGTGGGCCACTAACGGGTGCTCATATGTACAGGTTACAGCAATTTCTTACTTGCTCCAAATCTGCTAAATACTCTAACCTCAATCAGTTAAATCACATCCAATCGCCCGAGACCCTACAGTTACTGTATGGTGGCACCTATCTACCCAAAAACAGAGTAATGTACTCAAACTACTCGGTAACATTAAAGCGCATTAAACAGTATTTGTGGAAGCCATGTCTCAAAATAGTTGGTCCTACATGAAAATTATTTATTCTGGGATTTTTCCAACTATTCAATCGAAAAAATCCTCTTTATCATTTTCGCATATGAGAACTAACTGCTGAGATATATTCTATACATGTGTAATAGCACTTCATATTTACCAGAACTGCAGGCCCTGACAAGGAAGCATCCCCTCAGCACCAAAGTAAAATGGCTCTGCTATCAAGAGATCAACCTGTAAATAAGACAATAAGTGAAAAGGCATCTAAATGTAAGGTCAAATCTTTTACAGTAATGGACGACCACCCATCTACTCCTTTATTATTCAAGTATATACTGAAGCAAACACTAAGTGTAAGCTTTTGATAAGTATCATAAGTCAGTACATGCAGTCAGCAGAAGCGCAAATTCAAACTGTGAAGAAGCTGGATTAGGAGCAGTAACCTTCTTTTGATGAGTATCGTTCATGGTCCATTGTTTTTTACTCGGGCTTATAACTTCTAACCGATCCATTGAGAAACCATTTTCATCAGCCACAGTCTGCAAGTATTGGGCACCCTTCTCCCGCAGACCAGGAAACAATGATATTATGTGGGCACTCTTGGAAAGATGAGCAACTGCGAGTGTTAAGAAAACACTATCATCTGCAATAACACACAGAGGAGAGCCTTTCCCTTTCAACTGCAATGAAATAAACTCTAGTTAGAATCCACCAACATCAAGTGCGTGCACGTGACACGCAGATATGAGAATGTCTACACTTTTGATGGGAGAGAGAAAAGCGTACAGCATAGTTGATCGCATCTAACATGGAACGTCTCCAGTATTTATCTCCATAGATTGCAATTCTTTCAGGGGAAAGAGTTATATGCGAGTTTTGAGGTCTAGAATCATGATCCGATATCTGCGATTGAGCCTTAAATTCGTATGAGATGCTAATTTCCGTATGTGTGGCATCCATACAAACATCCTCGTCTTTGGACACTGGCAAACCTTTCCCTTTGCTGAACCAGACACATTGTTTCCAGTGATCACACCAATCCCTATTACCTACGGTTTATTTTACAAAGGCTTTATCAAAATTGTCATACATGATAACAAAGAAAATACGTAAACTTACAAGAATATGAAGACGAAAATTCATTGTGCTGAAACGGACTAGTTATCCATTTAGGGGCTGTGGAATAGAAAATCTTCGCTTCTTCGTCAAGCTGAAGTACCCACATAAAAGACAATAATAATATTAAGAAAGCAGAATAAAATATACCAACATCTATTTAACAGAAAATTGCTGGAAGCTCCCGTACAACATACCGTGAAACTACTGCATGAACTGTACCATCATTAGTTGTGTTTATGTGCAGCTGAGTTTCCCCATGATTGTCTGGCCGTTTTGAAAATTCAAATTCAAAAATTTTGAAAGGTTCTGACAGCTGGATAAATATGACACTGAGTAGAAAAATAAACTTCAACGTAGGAAATAAAGATAGCTTATGTTTTTATATGTACCACTTGAATTTCTTGATTCCTGGCAGCACAATGCATAGCAAACTGCTGTTGTTTGACTCGTAAAATAGTCTTTTTTCCATTTGGAACAAGACGAATGCCATCTGCTACATTTGCCTGATTGCTAAACAGATCGTGCAGCTTCCATAGATGTGTGCTTTCAACCAGCTGGGAAGAACTAACGCATTACTAATGATAATCTCAATTTTTGATGAAAGTTAACAACATTCGGAAGGGTTATTAGAAAACAAGTAACCTGGCCATAGGTAGTTGCTTTGTAATGTACGGTTTTATAGCCTTGGACGAGGAGGTTATCATGTGCATGTTGAAGGGTAGGGATGAGGCCTTCGCCTAGGAGTTCCGAGTCAAGTATTTCACTAACCTACAATTGAAATGTAATATATCTAATAATTAAGTATTGTTAATTGAAATGAAAAGTATGAAGGAAGGAAGTAAAA
>BQNB010034189.1:0-51786 GCA_026074375.1 Tanacetum coccineum
TATATATGTATATGTATATATATATATATATGTATATGTATATATATATGTATATGTATATATATATATGTATATGTATATATATATATATATGTTGGTTACGTGTTATACAACCAACAAATTGTATAAAGATGGAGCAACTATAAACCATATGTGTGCTCAAATATATAAAGGTGGTGCAACTATAAGCCATATGTATGATTGTGAAGAATGAAGCTAGTAGCCCATTATTGTGGATCAGATTTTTAGAGTTGAATACTTGGGCTTATGGGTGGATGGTAGCTGGTTATGACAACCTTAGATTATTTTAGACTATTTGTTTTGTGTCTTTATTTAACACCAATTAAATGTGTACCCATGCCTAATCCCTAACCTTTGGTTTTACTCGAATGGGGGAATTGAATTCAATCATGTATGTCTATTCCATAGTTATGGATTTGTATATATGATTTGTCACCCTTGTTGGTGTAACGCTTTTGGTGAAGGATTAGAAGATCCATACCCTATATCATTCTCCATCACAACCCTTGGTTTTACTCGAATGGGGGAATTCAATGCAATCATGTATGCCTATTCCATCGTTATGGATGTGTATATATGGTTTGTCTCCTTTGTTGGTGTAACGCTTTTGGTGAAGATTCCAGGATGATTCACCCAGTTTAAACCTGTGTTTCACCCTTGTTGCCTTTAAGAGCTGTTTAGACCCTAATTCTAGCTGGTAGAGATTTGTGTACTTTCCAAGCCTATGATAAAATACATGCTATAACAGTGCAATTGAGTGATCACCTTGAAAAATGAAACACTTAGACTAGAATGCGAGTTGGGTGATTTAGGATCCTCTTTTCGTGAGGTGTTCGGCTTTGATGTTTCTAGCATAAGTACATTATGAATTCATTTCTCTAAGTTAAATTAGGGAAATCCTTTTACAAATTATTCTAACATTTCTACTTGAGGGCAAGTAGAAGTCAAGTAGAGGGTTATTTGATAACATCAAATAGTTAATACTTTTTAATATCAAGTTCTCTATGAAAATGCTTATAATTATGTTATAAATATCTGAAAACAATACTTAATCACTTATATTTAGTTTTCAAGAAAAAATCTACCATTGGAGCAAAAGACACAGGATTTGGATGTGGAGTTTAAGAAATTAAAGGCACTCAAGACTTTAACGGCGTAACCTCCCTGCAAGAGTTACGTTGTAATCAAGATTTAAGAAGAGATGAGTCAGCATCAGGTGTTACGCCGTAACCACTCCATCACCTATATGCCGTAACATTTACATTGAAGAAGGATTGTGTATCCTAGTCAGCGTTATGGCGTAACCATGGCGATACGGTTACGCCGTAACATAAATTAGGCCTAGAGAATTAGAAACCACATCAGCATGGTTACAACGTAACGTATGCATAACTGTTACATCGTAACATATTTGATACTTATAAATAGAGCCCTCATTTGGCACTATCAGCCTCACTTACCTTTCACCACTTACAATACAGTACCAAGGGGTGAACTAAGCCTCCAATGTTAGGAATTGAGAAAAGTCTCGGTCACATCTAAAATACGTAGATCGTTAGTCTTATTTACTTTTTGGAACCTTAAATATGTAGAAAGGACAAGGCCTATGGAAATCCCATGGCCGGCCACTTAAGAGGTATAGGTACCCTTTATATAGCTTAGAGAGGGTGTTAGTTGTTTACTTTTTCATTTCATTCAAGCTAATATTCTCTCTTCCTTTCTCTCTCTAAAAGTATTCATCCTTCTACTTTCTCTCTCTAGTTCTCTGTCATTTGATTGTGAGTTTAGATATTACATGTATTCTACAATTAGTATCAAGAGCCATGGGGTGATTTAGTAGGTTTTATGTGCGTTTTTTCTCTCTTGTTTAGGTGTTTGTTTCGTTCGAACTCAATCAAAGGGTATTCACCTTTTGCGGGTTTAAAACCATAAAGCTTTCATTTTTATGCTTCTACTACCTTAGTATTAGCTAGTTGTACAAGAAAATCCTTGCAAAAACAACAAAAAATTGATCTTTTTGAGTCATTTTGGTTCGAAAACCCTTTTTGTGCCAAAATCTTGATTTCAAATTTTTTGTGCTAAAAACTATAAAATTTGTGTTTTAAGGTTCTACTAGTCTTAGAACAGCAATAAGTACAAGAAAAATCAAGTAAAAATGTCAAAAATTGTGTCTTTAAGTGATTTGAAAAAGTGGTATTTTCGGCGATTTATATGTGTTGAATTCGGCGATTTATACATGTTGAATTCGGCGATTTATACGTTTTGAGTTCGGTGATTTATACATTTTCAAGTCGGTGATTTATACGTGTTCTAGTATACAGCGATTTATACGTTTATGGTATAAGGTGATTTATACATCTTAAATATACGGTGATTTATACATCTCGAGTTACGGCGATTTATACATCTCTTATATACGGTGATTTATACGTATTGTCTAAAGCCGGCGGTTTATACCACTGTTTGACGGCGATTTATACCACTTTTTAAAGGCGATTTATACCATTTTTCTTAAGGTGATTTATACATTACACTTGGGTGATTTACACACTTACCTTGGGAGATTTATACCATATTGCCTAGGAGATTTATACGGTTTTTCTGTGATTTGTAAAATTTCATGAAGTATTCAAGTATTTTCTTAGTTTTCTCAAGAATTGTAAAATCCTGTGTAATCTTAAGACTCATTCACTTAAAACAAACAACAATTTAACACAACAACCTCTAATCACTGAACGATCAAAAAGTTATCTTTTCTCATAATCAATCCAAAATGACAACATTAGCAGAATTTATGATTATTGCCGGTGCTGAAAACCATCCTCTCATGTTGGAAAAATCCTTGTATGACTCGTAGAAGAGTCGTATAGAACTATACATAGAGAATCGCGAGAATGGGAGAATGATTCTTAACTCAGTTCAAAATGGTCCACTTGTTTGGCCTACGGCTGTTGAAGAGGATGACACTACTAGGACAAAGAGGTATGAATAACTTTCGGTTGCAGTTAAACTTCAAGCTGACTGTGATCTTAAAGCTGCAAACATCGTTCTTTAAGGTCTTCCATCGGATGTGTATGCCATTATAAATCATCATAAAGTTGCCAAAGAGATATGGGATAGAGTTAAGCTTCTTATACAAGGCACGAAATTGTCATTACAAGAAAAGGAATGTAAATTGTATGACGAGTTTGATAAGTTTTCATTTATGAAGGGTGAAACACTGTATCAGTACTACTTAAGATTTGCTCAACTAATCAATAACATGGATGTTATCAATATGTCAATGAGACCAATCTAAGTGAATACAAAGTTTTTGAACAGTCTACTACCAGAATGGAGCAAGTTTATGACGGACGTGAAGTTGGCTAGAGATTTGCATACTACAAACTATGATCAATTATACTCATATCTCAAACAAAATGAGGCACATGTAAATGAAACTCGCTTGATGCGTGAACGTTACCAAGATCCTCTTGCATTTGTTGCTAACTACAATCAATCACCGTCTTAACTTAACAACTATCACTCTCAATATAAATCCACACAGTTTCCTCAACAAACAAATACCATGATTCTACAAGTTCACTCTCCTCAATCATACTCACCAATGTATCCACCACCTCGTCTATCAAAACTACAAATCAGTTATTCATCTGTTCCACCATCACAACAATATCAGCCTCATATAGATCATCAAACCTCATCTATTTCACCTATTTCTTACAACTCACCTCAATCTTCAACACAACCAATGACTGAGTTCCCTCAAATGGACTCAAGTCTTGTTGTTCCTATGTTTAATCAAGGAGATGATCCAATTGCCTGTCTCAATAAGGCAATGGCTTTCCTAACAGCTGTAGCTTCTTCAAGGCTCCCTTTAACCAACAATCAACTTAGAACTTCATCTAATTCGAGAAACAAGGCCACCATTCAAGACGGCATGGTTACTGTGCAACAAGTTCAAAGGGAGGCAAGGACAAATTTATGGTGGTACTAGCTATAAGGGTAATGCTACTAGTTTTGGGGGAAATAATGCTGGAGGGCAAAGAAGGGTGGTTAAATGTTATAATTGTCAAGGTGAAGGTCACATGGATAGGCAATGCACTCAGCAGCCAAAAGACCTAGGTATGCTACATGGTTAAGGAAAAGGAAATGTTTTGGTTAAAGCACAAGAAACCGATTCAAATTTAGAGCATAGCATCTAGAATTTCTTGCAGATCCATGCATACTAGAAGGTCCAAGCTGCTTAGAACAAACCATTTCCAAACACAGCTGCATTTCCAAACTGAGGATCTTGATGACTTATGAATTCTACTGTAGATGATGTCTCTAAGCAAAGGTAAATGTCATATGTCTAATATTTCCAACTATATTTCAGACGTTAACTCCAAGGTACCTCATTTTGAACCCTATCAAACTCAAAATGGAAAATTCACAGTGAGCATGCTATGCAGGGGTTTATGAACAAACACCAGTGTTGAATTATATAGATAATGAGATAAAAAGTGAAGAGCAAATCATTTCGTACACAATATTTCAAAAAACACAACAGGCATGCTGTTCAAGATACTCTCAATTTGGTATATCACGACAATATAAATGATAGATTATCTTGTGATGAACAAATGTTTAGATGCAAATTGATTAATCATGTAAATAATTAGGATAAGGCTAATCAAGAATAGAATAATGAATCCTTAACTGCTGAGCTTGAGAGATATAAAGAATGAGTTAAAACTTTTGAACAACGTCTTAATATTGATTTAAGCACACGTGAAAAAATGATTGATTCTCAAATGGATGATATGATTAAGGAAAAGCTTGCACTTAAGCAGCAAATTGACTTACTTGAACAAAAATGAATCCAAAGAAAAAGAAAGTAAACATATGGTTAAAGAAATTGATTTAGAAAAGAAGATTAAGGAACTAGATAATAATGTTTACAAAGTGGGTCAATCTGCTCAAACATTGCACATGTTAACAAAGCTACAAGTTTTTTATAATGACACTCACAAACAAGCTCTTGGTTATCAAAATCCATTTTATCTCAAGAAAGCTCAGCGGATTAAGCCAACCTTGTATGATGGTAGTGTTATATCTAGTCAAAATGCTGCTAGTCCTGTGATTGATGATGAAGAGACATTGATTTTGGAAGAAGTAAGTCGATCCAAAATGCTTGCAAAACAAAACGACCCAATGTCAAAAAAAAGAAAGTTAATACTACTCCAATTAATTATGTTGAGTTAAATCGATTATCTGAAGATTTTGGTAAACGTTTTGTTCCACAACAAGAATTGTCTGATGAACAAGCTTTCTGGTTACAAACTTTACATCATAATACTGACCAATCTGCTTCGTCACCTATCAAAATTGAGGCTCCTCAGGAACTTCCTAAGGTAAGCCTGGTTAATACAAGCCTTAAAAAGCTTAAATACCATCTTGGCCAATTTAACGCTGCGGTGAAAAAGCAGAATACACCTGATGCTATTACAAAAGGGGAATGGGGGTTTGAACACACTAAAGCTGTTTTTCTAACAGAAATTATTCTATTTTTAAAGACCTTAACACACATATTCAATGTTTTTGATAAAGATCTTTTAAATGAGGTAACAGAAGTACAAACAGTTTTTAACAAGATGAAAGCTACTGTTTAATGGTGTTTTGTAGACAAACAGTATTTTGAAATTCATAAGAAATAATTTTTTCTTAAAAACGATCAACTCTTACACAAAATCATGTCTCAAGATGTTATGATATGTGTGATAAATTCTACTGCTGTTTTTGATGATTCTGTAAATGAGGAAATGCATAGTAGTAAATTTTGTGTGAAGTGTTTAGATCTTGATGCTGAGCTTTTGAAGAAACAAAATGCGTATAATGATCTTTTGAAAAGTTACTCACAACTTGAAAAAGATTGCATTTCTCTTGAGTTAACAATGCAACTCAATCAATAAATTTTCCAAAAGGATTCATTCAGTGATAATCAAAATGCTCTTGAAATTCCAGAATATTTTAAAAATAATGATTTGAAAGCTCAGTTACAAGCTAAAGACACTACTTTTTGTAAGTTGGAGGAACATATCAAATCTATGAGAGGAAATAACAAGGAAGAGAAAGTCAAACTTGATATGGATGAAATTGAGACCATAAACATTGAATTAGATCATTGTGTGGCCAAATTACTTTCTAAAAACGAGCGTTTGCATAAAGAAATTAAGCATTTAAAAAAGATTTACAAAGATCAATTTGATTCGATTAAAATGACACGTGCTCTTTCTAATGAACACTCTGACTCTTTGATTTCTCAATTGAACTCTAAGTCTATGGAAAATATGGATTTAAAACGACAAATTTAAGAAAAGGTTTTTGTGACAACAACATTACAAAATGAATTAAGGAAATTAAAAGGTAAAAATATGCTTGATAATGTCGTCACAATGACTAATGCTACAACTATTGCTTCAAGGATGTTCAAACTTTATTTAGATCCTTTAGTTCCCAGGTTATTAAAAAATAGGGAAGCTCACATAGACTATCTTAAGCATACTCAGGAACAAGCTGACATACTTCGGGGAATAGTCGAATAAGCTAAAGCAAAACAGCCTTTAGATAATGCGTTAGACTTTTCCTGTAAGCATGCCAAATGAATTCAGGAGTTACTTATTTATGTTTGAGACACATGCCCTAATGCCTATAAACCTAGTGAAAAATTGGTAGCTGTCACACCCATGAACAAAGTCAAGAAAGTTAGGTTTTCAGAACCTCTCACATCCTCGAGCAACATTCATAAACATGTAGAGTCATCCAAAAAACTAGATTCTAACGCACCTATTTTGCCTTCTACAGGATTGAAGAGTTCTACTAGTGCCAGCAGATCACAACCTACATGCAATAAAAAGAATGATAGTATCTCGCAAAACCAAGTAGCAACATGAAGAATAAAGTAGAAGTCTAACGTAGGAGAGTTAAATCTAAGTCTAATAAAAAGAATCATGTTAAAGACCCTATTTGTGATGCAAATGTTAAGCATACTATGTTAAATGCGAATTCTGAGTTAATTTGTGTTAAATGTAAACAATGTAAGTTTGATGCAAATCATGATGTGTGTTTCCTTGATTTTGTGAATGATGTGAATGTACGCTCGAAATCCAAGTCTGATAAGAAAAGCCAACAACATAATATTTGGAAACCTACAGGTAAAGTGTTCACTGAAATAGGATATAAGTAGAAACCAATAGACAAACTTTTCACTATAGTTGGTAACTTGTACCGTTTAACTAGGATCACTCCCACAAAAGTAGCGCATCTTAAGGAAACCACTTCTAATTCAGGTGAAACACAAAAAACAAAGATTAAAGTCTATAGCAGGAGACCCAAATAAATAAAAACTGTAGGTTCGAGTAAAAAAGCTAAGATTGTAGAATCTAATATTGCTCACAACGTCAGGAACCCGGAACCAATCATTTGATAAGGATCCAATTCACAAATGTTCCATCTAACTTTCTTCTCGTGTCATTGACAGGTTGTCCAGATTGTTTCTCTAGTATCTGGACTTTGATCCAAAACAATGAACATGGGATCCTGCTCTCAGCTCTCAGGTGGATCTATTCGTATGTTATGTAGATAGTGTCTACGGTGTACTAGTTGGGTGGCGATATGGTTGTGTGAGAGCGCGCGCCGGCAGGATTGGCTAGAGAGAGAGCGAGTGTTGTGTGTGTGGGTGGGTTGTGTGGAAAGCATATGGCAGCTAGGCGCATGTGAAGCGAGATCTCAAGGATATATTGACGTTGGAATGTGTTGGGATACTTAAACTTGGTGGTTCTTTTGGGTAAATTAGTAGTGATACGTTGAAGTTTGCTAGTCAAGAAATGGGAAACTTGTCTTTAGAGGTCGGGATTGTGGTAGAATTTAGAAGGTGTTGATCTACTTTCAGGATCCATAGACACAAACTTGTACACAATTTCTCTTGATGACATGCTAAAGACTTCTCCGATCTGTCTACTATCAAAAGCTTCAAAGACTAAGAGCTGGTTATGGCACCGTCGGTTATCTCATCTCAACTTTAGTACTCTTAACAAGCTAGCCAAAGATGGTCTTGCACGAGACATTCTAAAGCTTAAATTCAAGAAAGATCATCTGTGTTCAGCATGTGCATTAGGCAAAAGTAAGAAATCCTCTCAACAACCCAAGGCTGAAGATACTAACCAAGAGAAACTATATCTTTTGCATATGGATCTTTGTGGCCTGATGCATGTGGAGAGCATTAATGGGAAAAGGTATATATTGGTGATTGTTGATGATTACTCATGATTTACTTGGGTAAAAATTTTAAGATAAAAGGATGAAGCTCCTGACACTATTATCAAATGCATGAAAAATATTCAAGTTTGTTTGAATACTACAGTCTGTAATGTTTGAACAAATAATGGAACTGAATTCGTCAATCAGATTCTTTGTGAATTTTATGAGAATGTCGGCATCACGCATCAAACATCTGTTGCTCGCACTCCTCAACAAAACGGCGTTGACGAAAGATGAAACTGGACTCTAGTGGAAGCTGCTCGTACAATGTTGATATTTTCAAAAGCTCCATTATTTCTGTGGGTCGAAGTAATCAATATAGCTTGTTATACCCAAAATTGTTCCATAATCCGTCTCTGATATAACAAAACTCCATATGAGCTAATTCACGACAAGAAGACTGATTTATCATTTCTTCATGTCTTTGGTTCACTCTGTTATCCGACCAATGACAGTCAGGATTTGGGTAAACTAAATGGAAAGGCCGATATTGGTATTTTTGTTGGTTACGCGCCCGCAAAGAAAGCTTTCAGAATCTATAACAGGAGAACCCAGAAAATCATGGAAACTATTCATGTAACGTTCGATGATTTGACAACAATGGCTTCTGAACAATTCAGTTCAAGATCGGGCTTCAATCAATGACTCCTGCAACATCTAGTTCAGGAATCGTGCCAAACCTTGTTCCTTAACAACCTTTTAATCCACCAACAAGAAATGATTTGGATCGTTTGTTTCAACCTATGTTTGATGAATACTTCAACCCTCCATCAAGTGTTGTTTCTCCAGTTCCAGTCGCTACTGCACCAAGAGCTGTTGATATAGCCGATTCACCTTCATTAATAACCATTGATCAAGATGCACCTTCATCAAGTACTTCATTAACTAACCAAAAAAAACAATCCTTAATCATCTCACAAGGTGTTGAAGCCTAAACTAAATGCACTTTTTGACGATCTATGTCATGAACCTCTTCATGATGTTTCTACTTCACAAGAATCGTCGTCAAATGTGCAGTCCTCTCACTTTCCATTAGAACTGATTGGTAAATAGACTATGGATCATCCATTAGCAAACATGATTAGTGACCCGTCTCGACCAGTCTCTATGAGAAAGCAACTCGAAACTAATGCCATGTGGTGTTACTTTGATGCCTTCCTAACTTCTATAGAACCAAAGAACTTCAAAGAAGCTATGCTTGAATCCTCATGGATTGAGGCAATGCAAGAAGAAATTCATGAATTTGAAAGACTACAAGTTTGGGAATTGGTGACTTATCCAGATAAAGTAATATTGATTAAATTAAAGTGGATCTTCAAGGTCAAGAAAGACGAATTTGGCGGGGTACTCAAGAACAATGCTAGATTAGTTGCTCAAGGTATCAAGCAAGAGAAGGGAATCAACTTTGAGGAATAATTTGCACTGGTTGCAAGAATAGAGGCCATCCGTATCTGCATAGCAAATGCCACCAATAAGAATATGATGATCTACCATATGGACGAAAAAATGGCTTTTTAAATGGCGAGCTCAAGGAAGAGGTCTATGTTTCTCAACCAGAAGGATTTGTTGATCAGGATAACCCATCTCATGTGTACAAGCTCAAAAAGGCCCTTTACGGTCTCAAACAAGCACCACGTTCATGGTACGACATGCTGTCAAGTTTCCTCATCTCACAACATTTCTCCAAAGGTGCAGTCGATCCAACACTCTTCACAAGGAAAGCAGGAAACAACTTATTACTGGTACAAATTTATGTCGATGATATAATATTTTCATCAGCTAATACTGCTATGTGTGACGAGTTTGCTAATCTTATGACCACTAAGTTCAAGATTTCAATGATGGGGCAAATGTTATTCTTTTTAGGATTACAAATTTTTCAAAGTCCTAGAGGCATCTTCATTAACCAATCAAAATATGCTTATGAAATTATTAAAAAATATGGTATGCTAACTAGTGACTCTATAGACACACCTGTGGTAGAAAAGAATAAACTGGATATAGATCTACAGGGGACACCAGTTGATGTTATACATTACCGTAGCATGATTGGATCCCTCATGTATCTGACGTCCAGTAGACCCGACCTTATTTAAGCAGTCTGCTTATGTGCCTGATATCCGGCAAAGCCTACCGAAAAGCACTTAAATGCGGTTAAGCAGATCTTTTGATACCTAAAGGGAACCATTAACATGGGTCTCTGGTACTCAAAGGATACCGATATGTCTCTAACAACATATTCAGATGTAGATCACGCGGGGTGTCAGGACACTAGACGTAGTACATCAGGAAGTGATCAATTCTTAGGTGACAAACTTGTTAGTTGGTCTTCCAAGAATCAAAAGAGCACTACGATCTCGAGTATAGAGGCTGAATATATTGCCTTATCTAGGTGTTGTGCTCAAATCCTTTAGATGTGATCACAACTAACAGACTTCAATAAGATTCCTTTGTACTGCGACAACAAAAGTATGATTGCTCTATGCTGCAACAACGTTCAACACTCTAAAGCCAAGCACATTGATGTACGCTAACATTTTATAAAGAAACAAGTGAAGAATAAAATAGCGGAACTATACTTTGTTCAAACTGAATATCAACTGACTAACATCTTCAACAAACCCTTGCCATGAGAAAGATTCAACTTGATCGAAAAGCTTGGTATAAGAAGCATGTCTTCGGAAATGTTAAAACGTCTAACAGAGGAAGAGGACGAGTAATAGTGGCAACACGTGGTATATTGATGACATCAAATAACGTCACTTTTATAGCATCATTTATCCCATGTAAATAACCCATTATGTATAATTATTGCAAGAATTATTACTTAATCATTTGTAAAAAGGCACGCATTCTAGAGCTTTAACAAAGGCATTTGAAGATACTGAGTCTGACATCATATATGTTGTATCCATCAAGGAAGATACGGTGTATATGTGCCTGCACTTCATAAAAGACCATGAAGGAATAAAGATCAATATGCCGTATCCAGAAGGAGTCTATACGCCGTATTCAATTTAAAGTAATAAAATACTCTGGAAGATATCAAACATGGTCCCTACTCTAAGAAACCCCCGATACACCGTATCCAAGACTTTCGATACGCCATATCGACCAAATTCCAGACCTTATATATAGAAAACCTAAAAATGAGTTTTCAGTGTGCTTGATATTTTTGACACATTAACCACAAAAGTTAATTTTCAAAAGACAAGAAGAGCAAAAGAGTTCAAGAAAAGCTACTCATTCCATAGGAAACACTTTGTAATCTCCTATACTCTAGTAATTGTTCGATTTTTGGTATCATTCGTTTAACTCGGTTAGTTTACCTTGGTTGGATTATTACTCTTGTATTGATTATGACGTTTAAGGGCTAATACCCTTGGGTATTAGACATTATTATGAATATTTGAATGTTTGGTTTGTTTATATTGAATGCTTAATTTATCGTTGATTTCTTGTTTATGTTTATCAATTTATACTTGTTTACGTTCTTTCGTATGCGACCTATCATTCAACTGGATCTAGTGATACAAACCAAGTTAGCTAGATGCCGGGATGGCTCTCCATATAGTGATTTATAAATCTAGACCAATAGGATCACAAATAAAGACCTATCTTCGCCTTTAGATTAGTGAGCTTAGTTGGACCGGTAGGTAACCCTTGGGATTAACGAGTACGTTCTTAATCAATTAGTAAAGACTTGGCCAGTGGACTACTAGTATATAAATTGCCATTAAGCAGTAAGTGGGGAAAGTCTCCATGAGCTAGGGTTTAACAAGATCACCATTGCTTTAATCCCTAAGATAGATTATAATCAGCAAATAGGATGCTTTATGCGGATGCGTTTAATTGTGACAAAATTCTACGTGTCTAGGTCTTAGGAAGAAGTAACGCCTAAGTCTTAAGAATGATATGCTGCCTCGAGATAAGTATTCATTGCACTAAATAAATAAACCAACATTCTAATTGGATTAAATTATGGTTAATACATGTTGACGTACCCTCCGCTTCGCCTATGAGCATTACCGTCACTCTGGTACATAGCTTACCATTTGTATAAAGAGTGATGATGTACTATCCTAAAGGATGAAGCCTACGCCTTCGTCCTACATCATGCTGGCGTAAAGCCATTCACAATGGCTACCACAAGGAACCGCTAACCTTCTCTACGGAGACCCCCTTCTTCGTGAAGGCCACCTTCTCCACGGAGACCCCCTTCTCCTCGAAGGCCCTCTCCATCTCCGTAGCCCCTTCATGAGTTTGAAGCCTTCAGGTCGAAGTAACTCTACCTATGAACGTAGGTAGAACTAAGTTGGTCAAACAAGACATGGTCAATAGGCATTATCTCTGTAATTGCCATCCATGATCTCTGCCATGACCTCTACAACTTCCTCCTACATCTCAGGGATTGCCTATAAATAGTAAAAGTCATCAAAAATGTATGTAAGCTAACTTTAACCACGAGATATTCTTTCCTCTATCTCAATACTTCAATATCATAATCACCATGATTGATTCTCACATCGGAGGCGGCTCCCGGGGGCTTCCCTCAGGCTCCGTCTAACACAGTGTCTTCTATTTATTATATGCAGGTTATCTTATACTCGGCATCACCACCATCACCACCATATCATTCTCCGATCACCATCGGAGCCTGATCGTGCCCATATTTGCACAATTAGTGGCGTCATCCGTGGGACCCGCAACAATAAGTCTTGTTTTTCCAAGTCAAATAATCGTTTTCCACAAATAATGGTCAAATTCAACCGCAATTCCTGACATCCTTAGAAACACCACTTAATCTCCACTTTTACCTCTAATTACGAGGTCTCCTTCCAACCAAAAACTTTACGTTTATCATTTTAACAACGTTTTTCGGGTTGAAATGAAGCAGCCTATGTTATGACCTGTTTTGAAAAGAAATGTTTGGTCACCTTCATATGAGCCTCTGTTGGGGTTTGTTTTCAGAAGAAAGGTCATAGTCATAGCCTGTGTGAAGCCTTCTAAGTAACGTTGCAGCCTTCTTATCAACGTTGCAGCCTTCTCAGCAATGTGGCAGCCTTCTCAGCAGCCTACCACCTATATGGCAGCCTTCACAGCAGTCTGCACCCTTTGTAGCAGCCTTCGCAGGAGCCAGCTAGCTCTGTTGGAGCCTACACAGCATCATTCAACCTTCGTAGAAGCCTGCAACCTTTATGGCGGCCTTTATAGAAGCCTTCAACCTTTATGGCGGCCTTCCTAGAAGCCTGCAACCTTTATGGCGGCCTTCGTAGAAGACTGCAACCTTTATGGCGGCCTTTAAAGAAGCTCGTAACCTTTATGGCGGCCTTCGTAGAAGCCCACAACCTTTATGGCAGCCTTCGTAGAAGTCCGCAACCTTTATGACGGCCTTCGTAGAAGCCTGCAACCTTTATAGCGGACTTATAGAAGCTTGCATCCTT
Source organism: Tanacetum coccineum (assembly GCA_026074375.1). Classification (NCBI taxonomy): domain Eukaryota; kingdom Viridiplantae; phylum Streptophyta; class Magnoliopsida; order Asterales; family Asteraceae; genus Tanacetum; species Tanacetum coccineum. The sequence goes on from BQNB010034189.1 coordinate 13,767, forward strand.
TATCATGGGATTTGTAGCAGCCTAAAACCTTTATGACAGCCTTCGTAGAAGCCTAGAACCTTTCTGGAAGCCTTCGTAGAAGCCTCCAACCTTTATGGTGGCCTTCGTAGAAGCCGACAACCTTTATGGCGACCTTCGTAGCAGTCTGCAACCTTTATGGTAGCTTTCGTAGAAGCCTATAACCTTTATGGCAGCCTTCATAGAAGCTTGCAACCTTTATAGAAGTCTTTGTAGAAGCTTGCAACCTTTATGACGGCCTTCGTAGAAGCCTGCAACCTTTATGGCGGCCTTCGTAGAAGCCTGCAACCTTTATGGCGGCCTTCATAGTAGCCTGTAACCTTTATGGCAGCCTTCGTAGAAGCCTAGAACCTTTATGGCAGCCTTCGTAGAAGCCTGCAACCTTTATGGCAGCCTTCGTAGAAGCCTGCAACCTTTATGGCAGCCTTCGTAGAAGCCTGCTACCTTTATAGCAGCCTTCATAGAAGCCTGCAACCTTTATGGCATCCTTCGTAGAAGCCTTCAACCTTTATGGCAGCCTTTGTAGCAGCCTGCTGCTTATATGGCATCCTCCGCAAAAGCCAGTAAGCTTCGTTGTAGCCTTCACAGCAACCTACAACTTATATGGCAACCTTCGTAAGAGCCAGCGAGCTACGTTTCAAACTTCTTAGCAGTATGGCAGACTCCTCATGAGTCAGTAAGCTCCGTTGTAGCCTTCACAGTAGCCTACAACTTATATGCCAGCCTCCGTAAGAGCCAGCGAGCTCCGTTTCAACCGTCTTAGCAGTATGGCAGCTTTTGCAGGAGCGAGTATGACCTGTTATAGCCTTCACAGTAACCTACCACCTATGTGGCAACCTTCACAACAGTCTGCTACTTATGTGGCAGCCTTCCTAGCAGCCAAAAGCCTTTATTACAGCCTTCTTAGCAGTGTTGCAGCCTTAGCAATAGCCTGCAACCTATGAGGTAGCCTCCGCAGCAGCCTTCAACCTATGTGGCAGTCTTCGTAGCAGCCTTTAACATATGTGACAACCTTCGTAGCAACATACAACTTATTTGGCAGCCTTCGTAATAGCCTGCAAACTTAGTGGCAGCCTTCACAACAGCCTGTAACCTATGTGACAGCCTCCGCAGTAGCCAACAACCTCCATTGCAGCCTTGAGCGTTTACCAAAAGGTGAGTATGGACCATACATTGATTAAAAAGGACACCCTTTGCGAATCTGGTATGTTTTTAATAAAATTAATAATTATATCGCCTTTGTTTCATTACAAAGCATGCTCTCTACATATGAAACTTTTGATGTTTATTAATAGCACTATAAAACATCTTTTAATGAATCCCTGCTTATGAAACAATGATCATTAGAGATCATACAACATTGACAGAGGATACCCTGTGTTCCTAGAACCTTTGTTAGCGCTTAAATGTTGTTTTTAGCATAAAACACAATCCAAGCATATAAAATATATGATGTTTGTAAAAAAGCCTTAAGTTATTTTATACTAAGATTTACCATGTCACCCATGACGATAAGTCTGTTATTGATAAAGCCTCTTTTGAAAAGGCATTTCAAACAAGTTATGTCAAGATGATAGAGACTCACTCGCCTACTAGTCTGAGTGCACACATACTACTAATATCTAAGTTAGGCATAATATCCTATGTAAAATAAAAGTGTAGCCTTATCTCCATCATAAAAAATGTAAAGCCTCAGTTACACGAGCACCCTATTATAGACACACTTTGACACATGTAGAGCTTCGTATATGTAGATATGAATATAGAGCATCACATATGCTGACATAAGTCTTTGTAGATATGAATCTAGAGCATCACATATGCTGACATAAGCCTCTGTCAACATAGATACAAAGCGTAGCCTCTGTTGAAATCAAACCAGTCTATATAGGGCGTAGCCTCGGTTAAGATAATTCATAAATTTCTTTATAACCTCTGTTTACACACTTCATTAGTCTCTTCGAGACAAACACAGAGCTTTAGCTTTGTTCACATAATACATATGAGTCTCCCTCAAGAATATTACAGAGCATAGCTTCTTTTAACGTAATCCCTAAGTTTCTGCTCGACATGATCATAGAGCCTGACCTTTGCTAACATAATACAAAATAATCATGTTGCGAGCGTCTCTGTCACTAAAAATTATAGAGCCTTACCCTGTTACTATAACCACATAGCCTTATCTCCGTAAATAAATTTATAGAGTTTAGTTTCTATAAAATACAAAGATAAAGATGTCTTAGCATTCATGAATTTATAATTAACGGAGTCTTAACTCCGATAGCATGCTTATAAAGTATCACATTTGAAAGCATTATTACAGAGCTTAGCCTGTATTACATAGCTTATTCAAGCCAAAACCTTTCTATATTGGGAAAATTATTAAGTGTAGCAAACTAATTGTTCATAAGAAAAATGATGTAAATCTTTCTACACGCTTAATGATAGTAATGCATTTCCTTGCAAATCTCTTGTGTCATTGTTTACAACAAAAGATGTCGTAAGGCCACACTTGAGCCTTACTGTTATTTATAACCAAGTACTTACAAGTTTTAACATTCAAAAGAATGGCCACACATGAGCCTTAACTTACATAAGGGGTTAGACTACAGTACCTCATAATCTTCCCCGTAAACAAAGGGGTCAAGAGTTACATAATAAGGCCACACATGAGCCTTATCTTACATAAGGGGTCAGACTACGGTCCCCCATAATCTTCCCCGTAAACAAAGGGGTCAACAATAACATAATAAGGCCACACATAAGCCTTATCTCACATAAGAGGTCAGACTACGGTCCCCCATAATCTTCCACGTAAACAAAGGGGTCAAGAATTACATAATAAGGCCACACATGAGCCTTATCTTACAAAAGGGTTCAGACTACAGTCCCCCATAATCTTCCCCATGAACAAAGGGTCAAGAATTACATAATAAGGCCACACATGAGCCTTATCTTACATAAGGGGTCAGGCTACGGTCCCTCATAATCTTCCCTATAAAGAAAGGGGTCAAGAATTACATAATAAGGCCGCACATGAGCCTTAAGTTTATATATCGAAAAATGGCCTAAGAAAAAGGTTTAACAAAAGTAAGGTGCGGGTAATCAATCCCCACCTATGCATACATAATTAAATCCTACTAAACGAATAATTATTGTAAATGGTACATAAGGCTACACTTGAGCCTTAGATTGTAAAATACTTAAAGGTTAAAAAATGTCCTAATAGAAAGTAAATTGCCTAAGGACTACTACCTTACTTAAATGAAGCCATAGGCTTCATACAAAATATATAACCTCCTAGGTTTATATTAAGTAACATATTCTCATATGCACCAATATTATGTCACTATGGTATAATCATTACCAAACATATCCAAATTTATATAAAACCTTGGAACTAACTCGGGATCTATACCCCAAAAGCACTTGGAAAACCTCTAAAAGTTTCCAGTGGCGTAAAATCATCTTTACGATGGTTACCAATATGGGAATCCGCCACACAAAGCCCAACGTCCTTCGGGGTGCGCCCTTCGGAGAAACTAACACAGAGGTACAAACATGTTATAATACAACTCGTTCAAAGTTAAAAGGGATTTCAAGACTACTTAAGTCTAATCTCGCGCCTCCTACGAAGTCATAACATTAGACTGGGGGGCTATAATGAGGTATTCTCCTCGATAAAGTCAAATTTAGGCTAATACAAACAAGTATAGCAACTATTATATTCAATTTGACAAAACAAAAGTAGCATAAATTGTTAATAAGTCTTTTTTAAAAGCAATGATTAGTCTAAAGCCATGCATTCTTCGCATGCATAACATTAGACTAGGGGGGCTTGATGACGTACCCTCCGCTTTACCTACTAGCGTTACTGTCACTCTGGTACGTAGCTTACCATTTGTATAAAGGGTGATGACGTACTATCCTAAAGGATGGAGCCTACTCCTTCGTCCTACATCATGCTAGCATAAAGTCATTTACAATGGCTACCACAAGGGAACCACCAACCTTCTCCACGGTGACCCCCTTCTCTGTGAAGGCCACCTTCTACACGGAGACCCCCTTCTCCTCGAAGGCTCCTTTCCGCCCGGAGTCCCTTTCTTAGAAGGCCATCCTTCTTTATGGAGACCCACTTTTCTGTGGAGACCCTTTTCTCACCTTCTACACGGAGACCCCCTTCTCCTCGAAGGCCCTCTCTATCTCCGAGGCCCCTCTACGAGTTTAAAGCTTTCAGGTCGAAGCAACTCTACCTATGAACATGGGTAGAACTGAGTTGGTCAAACAAGACCTGGTAAATAGGCATTATCTCTATAACTGCCATCCATGATCTCTGCCATGACCTCCACAACTACCTCTTACATCTCAGGGATTGCCTATAAATAGGGAAGCCATCACAAAGGTATGTATGCTAACTTTAACCATGAGATATTCTCTCCTCTATCTAAATACTTCAATACCATAATCACCATGACTGATTCTCACACTGGAGGCGGCACCCGGGGGCTTCCCTTGGGCTCCGTCTAACGTAGTGTCTTCTATTTCTTATATGTAGGTTATCTTGTACTCGGAATCACCACCATCACCACCATATCATTCTCCGATCACCATCAGAGCCTGGTCATGCCTATATTTGCAGAATCAATACAGTTTTCTTATATTTGGCTAGACCGCTCTTCTATCTTTTGCCTGTCTGCTTGTGTGTGTTATTGTGTCTTAAGTAGATCTAAGTCACCGTAAACCTGTGCCAGTCTTTCAAGCTGAAAACCCCCCCTTTATCTGTTAGAATTAGGATTAACATAGGTTTAGCATAGGTTTAACATAGAATAGAATCAACACAATTTAAATTAGCTTAGTTTAGTTAACCAAAATATTGATACAATAAAATATTAGTTCTCGCTCTTAGTGATCGACACCCTACTTACCACGAAACTCCATCTGACCGGGTACACTGCTCGTTAAAGTGTTGTTTTAGGTAAAGTCGGCAAAATATAAATTTAAAACTTGAACTATCATAAAATACACTTACACGAAGACACAATCAAGTTTTTGGCGTCGCTGCTGGGGAGTGAAATTTTAATCTTGAATTTTATTTGATATTTTGGTTATTAGCATAAGAGTAGATCTAACCCCTAGGATTAGTGTAATTTAGATTAGTGTAAAATTTTGTAAAATTATGTATATTTGTTTTTAACTTGTATATTTGTTAGTTTAACTGCTTTGTGTGTTTAATTGTTTTCCATACACTGTTCTGGCCAATAACCTGATACGGTGTAACCACTTCCATTGGATACGACGTATCTAAATTTCTTATCCAATACAGCATATTCGTTTAACAGATTAATACGGCGTATTCAAATCAATTTAATACGGCGTATTGATCGTCTAATACAGTAACAGAAACTGATTCTCCATATTTGAGTTCCGTGCTTAATTTTCTATCTTTCTTCAGAGCAAATCTTGCTGATATTTTTACCTTTGTGACAGGTCATACTTATCAGAGCTAGTTGATTAAAGAAGATACTACAAGAACTATGGCAGAATCAATTTTAAAGAAATACATAGAAAATGCTCAAGCTGAATTAAATCCTACTAAACCAAATACCGACGAGGATATAAATATTGAACTCAGCAAGGAATTTTTAATGGAGTTAAAAATAATGCATACCACAGAATGTTTGATGAATACGCGGTGGACCACATTGCAAAGGTTCTTAAATTACTTAATTTAATCAAAATTCCTGGTGTGGACTCCCATCGACTACGAATGAAGGTTTTACCTCTCTCACTGGCTGATGATGCAAGACAATGGTGGATAAATGAGACCACTTGGGAAGAACTAATAGAGAAATTCATTTGTAAATTCTATCCTGAATCCCACGATGGCGAAGATGAAATGTTGGACGAAGGGGATAACTAAGGGATTGATCCACTTGAATTCATATCACGAGTAAATTCATCATTTTAAAACCATATGAGAGTGGATGAAAGAACTAAAAAGGTATTATTCCATGCCTGGATGAATGAAAGGTGGAATAAAAGACGAATTGAGGGCATCGTACCATGCAATAATAAGTGGGAGGAATCTAACTATGGAAACCATCCTAACGCTTCTACTAACTCGTTCTTCGAGCCTTATTTGAAACCTCAAAAACAAAATAACACTAAAAAGGGATGAACTGAGCCAAATGAAGCATAAGGACAACAAAATAAATGATGAGCAACCTTATAAAAGGATATGTAAGGCCGAGAAGTTTGAAGCTATAAAATACTCACTAGGGCCTAACAAAGAATACATTGCAATAAAAAAATGCGAATACAATGCTTGGGAAAGGAACGAAGATAGCATGTCTCAAATCTACCAAGAAATTTTTCAGAAAAAGACGAAGGATGGATGGTAACACGCATCGAGTGAACAAAGCTGAAGAAAAAGTCTAACTTAAAGACTAAATGAAATAAAAGTGCTTCCCGAGAGACAAACCGGATTGTTATTTATTTTTATCGAGTTTGTTTTCCCAGACATCAATACGGCATATCTGCTCCATACCATACGGCGTATTGAATGTCTGGACTTTATCAGTCCTTTATTTTTCTGCATAAAAACTTTATTGTTAGTTTTGTCTATATGGCGTATTCATGCACATGATACGGCGTATTTGGCAGACTGACCCATACAGATAATTTTTATAGGTTTCTCCATATGGCGTATTCCAGTTTATGGATACAGCGTATTGGTCCCTTGTACAGTTTATTGTTTTATTATTTATTAACCATAGAATACCCGAGATAAGATTTTGCATGTTTTTCCTATATTTTGCACAGGACCTCGCTGGAAAAGAAATCAACATATTTGGTAAAGTATCAATCATCTAAAATTCCATATGTGTATTGTAGTCATGCTGGTATTCAGACGCATTTACAACACACATTCTTGCTCATAAACTTAACTTGGAGAATCTACCGAGCAAAACATCCGGGGAGTTTCTCGTTCTAATTCTTTTATTCCCGTTTTTAATGTTTTATCTATACAACGAGGACGTTGTATAACTTAAGTGGGGGGATGGGAATTAGAACGTTTCTTGTTCTAGTTTTCACATTAAAATGCTTAAATTATGCTCAAAATTTAAAAAATTTCAAGCATTGTGAAATTACTATTTACTTAACCTGCACACAATAACCCTTATTAGATATTGTGAGGATTCAGCCTTATCGGCTTCCAAATGTTTACCCAAATTCCACAAAAATATGAGTGTGCCGGTGATGTTGTAGACTTTAGAACTTGGCTTGACTTTAGAAACTTGGCTTGGTATATCTATTAAGAGACCACAATATGAGTACTTTGTGATTTAAATGGTAGTAACTTGTTTAATAATTTTGTAAATTTTAGGATGTCAACCTTTCAAATACCTTTATATGTTGTTTTTATTAACTAACTACACTGCGTCTAGTTACCCCCCGTATAAACCCCTTTGTTTACCTCTCATTTTTAAGTGTAAGATACAATCTAGAAAACCTATAAAGCAAAATCATTTAGGAATACACCAAACTATTGAGTTGTTTCGTTACACCTTTTTACACCTTAACCTTCCCTGCTAGATTAGTTAAGTTATCAAGTTGCTAGTCTGCTTAAAGTGTAAAGTATGTATTTCTGAGTCTTGTGTCATTTCTATATCTAGTATGGCTAGGGATGAAAATTTGATCATTGCATTGGAATGTAAAAATTAGTCAAAAATCATGTATTTTTACTACCTATCTCTAATTATATTGGTACGTCACCGAAGAGTGAAGAATCATGGGAGGAAATTATTCGGGTTTTTGTATGTCAATCGTGAAGATTGGTGAAATTACACGAGTTTTAGGTTAGTTTTTGTATTGTTAAAAAAAATCATAATAAAAAATTATAAAAATCTCAACAAAAAAGAGGAGGAAAGTTTGAAGATAGTCGGTTCGTAAAAGCTTAAACTGATTGAATTATTTGAAGGATCGATTATTCGTTGATGGATGGTTTTAAATCGACGATGTAAAGTTTTGTATAAAGTGGTAGATATCGCCACTTTCCTTTGTAAAAGTATGTAAAGTATGGGATGATTGGGAAGTTGATCGTTACAGGAACGCCAACTTAGGTTGTTGTTTTTGATCTATGATCAAGATGTTTGTGTATATAGTTGTGTCTTTATCATGGCAACGGTTGGGAAAAAGTGTCTAGGAACTTGTACCTTATCTGTTTGGACTTAATCTATTTGTTTCGTAAAATTTATTTAACAATAATTTATTTCGTTTCCTAATCATTAACCTTAGGTTTTACTCGAATGAGGATGTGATCGAGACATGCATGTCTATTTCGTCGTTATGGCCATGTATGCGTGATTCAGCTGCCTTGTTGGTTTATTACTTTTGGTGAAAGTTAGAAGATCCACACCCTATATCATTCTTTATCCTAACCCTTGGTTAAACTCGAATGAGGATGTTATGGAACACACATGTCTATTCCGTTTTACGGCCATGTATGTGTGATTCAACTGCCTTGTTGGTGTGATACTTTTGGTGAAAGATTGTTAGAATGATCAACCCTAAGCCTTATTATAAAAACACATTTACCTTTATAAACTTGTTACACCTTAGCTCTGGTGGTGGAGATGTGTATCCTTTCCAAGCCTATGATAGAATACTCGTCACGACCGAGCATGATGACATCAAATAACGTCTATTTTATAGCATCATTTATCCCATGTTATTAACCCATTTTGTATAGTTATTGCTAAGAATTGTTACTTAATCATTTATATTTGAGAATTGCAGTAATTATGGAGTTTTTGGTAAATATTAGCAAAAGGCGCGCATTCTGGAGCTTAAATGAATATATTTTAAAGATTACTATTCTGAAGACCAATACGCCGTATCCATCAAGGAAGATACGGCATATCCATGCCTGCATTCACCAAAGACCACAAAGGAGTAAAGCTCAATACGCCGTATCCAGAGAGACTCAATACGCCGTATTCAAGATATAGTATGTGAATATTCTGGAAGATATCAAACGTGGTCCCTACTCTAAGAAATCCCTAATATGTCGTATCCAATCCTTGGATACGCCATATCGAATCGAATTCCAGACCCTATATATAGAAAACTCAAAAATGAGTTTTAAGGGTGCTAAATCATATTCTCGATACCTAAAGCATAAAAGTCAATTTTTAGAGGAGAGAAGTGCAGAAGAGGTCGAGCAACGCTATTAATTCCATAGGAGACAACATGTAGTTCCATATACTTTAGTAATCGTTAAGTTTTTGGTATCATTCGTTAACTCGGTTAGTTTACCTTGGCTAAATAATTGCTATTGTATTTATTATGACATTTTAAGGCTAATACCTTCAGGTATTAGGCATTATTATGAAGATCTGAATGTTTAGTATTTGTTTATCTTAATTTCTTGATTTATCGTTGATTGCTTGTTTATGTTTATCAATTTATACTTGTTTACACGCTTTTGTATGCGACCTATCATTCAACTGGATCTAGTGATACGGACTAAGTAAATCTAGAGTCTGGGATAGCTCTCCATATAGTAATTTATACATCTAGAATCATAGGATCACAAATATTGTCTTTCTAAATCTGTGACTAGGATACGCTTTGGGCTTAACTAGTTAATTGGATATTGCCAATGGTTTATTGATCGTGTTGACTAGAAGGTAAACCTAGATAATTCAACAAATAATGTTCTGATTCCATTAGATAGTTCGACAAGTGGACTACTAGTGTATAAATCGCCATTAAGTGATAAGTGGGTAAAGTCTCTATGAGCTAGGGTTTAACAAGATCACCACTATTTTAATCCCTAAGATAGATTATAATCAGCAAATAAGGATGCTTTATGTGGATGTTTTAATTGTGACAGAATTAATGTGTCTAGGTCTTAGGATGATGTAACACCTCGAGAGAAGAAATCATTGCACTAAATAAACAAACCAACTTTCTAATCGGATTAATAATGGTTAATACAGTTTTCTTATATTTGGCTCGACTACACTTTTATCTTTTGTTTATTTGCTTACGTAGGTTAAAGTGCCTTGAATTGATTGTAGTCACCAACCAAACCGTGCTAGTCTCTCAGGCTAAAATATAACAACCCACAATTTTCCTCTATGTAATTATCCATCTATTAAATTAGATGCAATTTTCCTCAGTGTAATTTCCATTTATTAAATTAGATTTAACCATTTTCATGGAAATATTTTTTTTGCTTTATTCCATCCATAATGTAACGTAACTTACATTATAAAAGTAAATGTGCTCACGCAACCTACCAATGCAAATTTCATCAACGTTTATGTTGAGTAAACATTATAATATGTCAAGCAATATGTTTTAATCACCATTGTACCATACGTTATCTATTTAACGTACCTTTCATAACATTTAATACAAAACGGATTTTAACGTTAACGTTTATATCAAAACCCCGACTACATGTAATGTTTACACACAATACAAATGTTCAAGCTTTTAAGGCATGTGTACAAGGTTACAATACATAACTTTTAAATATCTTGTCCCTCCTAAATCAATGTACAACTCATTTAAGCCCAAAGTACAATCTGACAAAGCATATAATTCAAATAAGCTCATTTCCATCTAATTTTCTTAAGGCATTGTTGATCCCACGCTTTGATCGATTCTTTACGTTGTAAAGTGTTTGTCACCTTGGATGAATCCAAAATAACAATGGTTGAGGCTTTGTTTGTATACCAAAGTGTATGCGGAATATACACTTTGATACTCTATAGATAATTAACAATGGAACAGTAACAACCAAAGAACAATGAATAAACCACAAACTTGTAACATTCCGTATTTAAGGTCACTATTTACTCTGAGCTTTATTTCTATTTTCATTTTTAAGCGAGTTATTAATTTTACGTTTACCCGATTTAGTAAGAATTTTCTGTTTTTAGCTTTGCGTGAGCCGTAATTAGAAATCTATTCCGTCTTCGCATCGTGAGTGATTTATTAATCTCATATTATTCCCCGATGATTATAATTTTCCTTATTTTCATTTTCCGTTGTGATTCGCGTTTACGAATATTCTTGCTAAAACTCGCGTTTCTACCTTAAACCTTAGCTTTTCTTATTTAACCTTACTTTATACCTTAAATTAAACTCTTATAAACTAAAAAAAAAAAAAAAAAAATTTTTCCTCCTCAAGGCCCTAGGCCGGCTCCAACACTTCCCACACTCAACATCTTCCATTTTTTCATAAAACCCACTCATTACACTTCATTCTTCCATACATGCAAAAGCCTCTTCACTCCACCAAATTTCAAATTTCTCTCATTCCTTCTTGGTCTCTATTTTCTGCCGAAATCACTAGCACCACTACCACCATCACACAAAATTTTTCATCTCCTTTTAGGCATCTTAACACCATCCTTTAGCCTCTTGCAAAGTTTGGTGTAATTTCTTGAAGATTTGAAGGTGTTTAGGGCTTGTTTTCTTGGATTTTCTTGAGGGTTTTGATTGGGATTTGATTAGAAGAGTGTTATCATTGTTAGAAGAAGGTTATAAGGTTGTTAATATTGGGTTACATTGGTTCGATTTCAGCCAACACAAGAAAGGGTATTCTTGTTTGATTTCTAGACTCAATCTTTCTTTTTGTAAGCCCTAATCTCCTTTTTATTTGTTCTACCTTTTTATTTCTTGTTTTCTTTAATTTTTATTCATGAAAATGGAAGTTTGGTTCTGGAAATAATGTGTTTGTATATTTATTAATGTGTCTAATAATTAGTTATGGCATTGTGTTAGGTCTTAGATGAAATAAAATGATGTTTGGATTGATTTTTGGAAAGAGTTATGGGACTGTTTTCACTTCAGTAGCAAAACAGGTTGAGTACGAATTTTTTTTGGTAATAAGGTACCTGGGAAATTTGATAATGATGTAGGTATGTGTCTAAGGTATATGTGGTTAATTGGATAGAGCCGTATCTCCTCCGGATGAGCGAGATACGGCCGATTTACCAAAACTAGTCACTTTTTGCAATAAGTTGGAAAACGGGGTATAACCCCATATTTTTGCATTAACTTTTAAAATATAAAGTTGTTACCTGGGGAGGACACTTAGAGCTATCATCTCCAAGTGGTCTCAAGTTTATAGCATATATAGATTTTGATTTATGGTCATTTTTCGTGGAGGGAAATTATTCAGAAAATCAACCTGTTTTGACATAGAAGGGTAAAATGGTAATTTCACTTAGGATCTTTGTTCCCCGGGACAGCGAGGTAACCTGGACTTTTTGAAAAATAGACCAGATCTTTCTTGAGGTGAAAACCTCTTGCTCATGAGAAATTAACATATTTTTGATTTATGATCCGACAAAGTTGGAAGTTTTCAGAATTTTATAAATAAAAGTTACTAGACGTAAAACCAAAACGGGTAAATTTGTGTGAGTTGACGGGTAAAGAGTAAAAGAGAAACATGGTATGAATGACATATTAATACAGATTAGGACACATTATTTAAGTAAAATTTAGTCATTAAAAATGGGAATGCAATGCCATGCTAGTTCGGACATAAGTAAAACTTTTATAAAGTCATCGTTTGGTTCACTTTCTTTCGCGTGAGTATTAGTTTATTTTTCTAAGTCGCGCCTTTTATTTTAGGTCGCTCCTAGGAGTACTTGTCTTCTTCAGCACATTATATTGTTGATATTACCTGTCCCCAAGTAGTTTCATAGCCTCGCCTTTCAACTTTTAACTGTATTTATAAAACCCCGCGAGGGAGATACATGCTTGTTTTATAAACTGAGCACAAGAAACTTTATGGTATGCTGGACCCGAATATGATATAAATTGCATGAGTAGCTATTGCCAAAAGACCTCACATCATGAACTGTTAATTGCCTATAATGGGTAAGCGCTAGTACAAGTAAATAGATCTATTGGGTTTGACAGCCCTGTCCGGGGGTTATGGAATCTGAATCTTTCGAGCCAACCTAGTCAACGACAATTTGTATTTAGAATTTAGGTATAAGGCTATAATACCTAGTTATGGGGCAACATGATTTACATACAAGATATGTGTTAACGTCAAGGCTTCGGTGTCATGGGGCCTTATATTGTCAATCGAAACTTTGAATAATGTCTTGTCCTTATACAACAAGTCACACGAAGAACAAAACAAGTGTTCTCTTTTAAACTCTTAAAAACTTTATGTAATTTCGACTCAACATTAATTGTTGACAGTTTTAAGCCATTTTTTAATCTCAGGTAAACCCAAGGTTGATGACGCTAATGGTGTGAGAGTCGGCGCTAAAGTTTTTAAAGAACTTGTATTTTGTTCCATTTTATCAAACTAGATGAATCCATGATTGGAAAAACCTACGTTATAGAATTTTGTAACGTCCTGTGGGAGTATGTTGTTTACTCTGAAACTTCTTGAATGGACAAAGTTTTTTAAAATGCCTCCTTATCGAGTCGTTCTCATATATCCTTGTTAATTGTGCAATGATTAAACACCCAAAGTTGTATATTTCCGCTGCGTGAAAAATTTTGGGGGTGTTAAAAGCTTGGTATCAAGAGCTACAGGTTATAGAGAACTAGGTCCCAAAAAATTATTTTTTTTTTATACCTAACCTATAACCCTTTTAATATGCGCGATTAAACTCCTCGAAGCCCTTGTGATATTCAAGATCATAAGTTTTTCTCTTGAGTATTTATGCACATTTGGGTGCAATAACTATCGAATTCTTCATATAATAAAATATATTAGATGTATTGATATGTATATATATATATATATTATAAATATATAATATAATGATATATATATACATATTAGTATATATAATAATATATACATATATCGCTTGATATGCTTTATCCGCGAACATCAAGAATTGGTTTATTTAGATTTCAAAAATGAAATTTTTATAATGTAACAAATATTAATGACAAATTCATACTATTTATCGATCATGCATGCATATTCCAAGAAGCATCGTCAGGCATAACGCATTCTCCATATAAATTTATATTCGTATAGTACTACCTACTTATTTACGCAATTTGCAGATCATCATGGCCAACCTCCTCCAAACAATAACAGTCGAGCCAGCTTGCGGAGCAGCACCAGACAACATGAACGTTTGGGTCGAGAGAGGCAACCAGAGATGGAGGAGGAGGAGATGAATATCCCGTAAAAGATCCTGGGAAATGGAAGAAAAGAAGAAGAAAAGAGATGGCAAGCAGATGAACATGGGACGGCCCAGAAAGGATTACTCCATATTTGGGAGCGGACCCACTTTACCCTCCGCCACCTGCATCGGACTCTGAGTCTGAGGCTGAGGCTGAGAATGAGGCTGAGGCTGAGAATGAGGCTGAGAATGAGGTTGAGGCTGAGGCCGAGGATGAAGTTGCACCCATACCACCTCCTGTTCCTGCTAATCCTATACCTGAGGCTGCTACAGTCAGTACTTACAGACTAATACCAATTAAGAGACTCTTCACTGATACTCAGGTTTGGACGGGATCATCGTCCTCTGCTGCTGCTGCTGGTCAGAACCCCCCTAGATCTCACGCCAAGTCACCTTAGGAGTGACCTAGATGCTCTCCATCGCAGGGTTAAGCAAATTGAGGAGGAGGATGTGCGTGCTGATAATAAGCGACTGAATATGATGTTAGACTGTAGTGAAAACCGTACTAGAGATGCTTGGAGAGAGAATGATCGGGCAACATGGCATTACCGGACACTTACCTAGAGACGTTGTCTTATTATGGTTGAGAATATTTTACCGCCGCGTCTACGGTATCAAGAGCCGCCATATGCTCTACTTGAGACTCTATTGGCTCCTGTCACTCATACTGATCCTAGAGATCCATATGTTGCTGCAAAGGGAATGCTGCCGACTAGCTCCCTACTACCGATGATGATGATTCACCTACCCCGAAGTAGACAGCACATCTGAGCCACGAGGATCTCCACCTCGTGACTCTTAGTAGTTTAATTTTATTAGTAGTATCTTTCAGTCTGTAATCACTAAACTGAATCTTCAGTTAGTGAATTTATGCCATTTGTTGTAACAATTTATATCATTTTGTGAAACTATGCAATGATGTATTAACTCTTTGTGATAATGAATGATAAATGGCTGTCTTTTGATTTACTACTTGATGTTGTTGTGATTGTTGTTATTATTGGTTCGTTTGTATATGATGTGATTATGTCATTATATAAATACTCATTGAGGCTTCTTTGTGTTGTGATAGAATCATGCCACCAAGACCAATGAACCAAGCGGCTATTGATCGACTCGTCGCTGAAAGGGTCAATGCTGCTGTGGAGGCAGAACGAGAAAGGCAAGCAAATGCTAGGAGACAAGGAAACAATGGAGCTGGGGGCCAAGGTGGGGCTCCAGCTGCTCGAGAATGTACCTTTTCTGGATTCATGAAATGCAACCCTACGGTCTTCCATGGACACGAGGGAGCTGTCGAGCTAAGTAGGTGGTTCGAGAAGACGGAAATGGTTTTTGGAATAAGTGAATGTGCTGAAGCACGAAAGGTCAAATTTGCTGCTGCCACACTTCAAGGGCGTGCCTTGACGTGGTGGAACTCCCAGGTTGCGATGATGGGATTAGAAGCTGCTAATCAGATCGGTTGGACTGAAATGAGAAGGTTAATGACAGAGGAATTTTGCCCCGTTGAGGAAGTGCAGCGAATGGAGCACGAACTGTGGAATTTGAAGGTCAAGGAGTTTGACATAACTGCTTACACCAAGCGCTTTCATGAGCTGGTACAACTATGTCCAGAAATGGTCCTGAGTGAACGCAAGAAAATCGAGGCTTATATCCGGGGACTAACTGACAACATAAAGGGTACAGTTATTGGATCCAAACCCATTAGCCTGAATGAAGCTGTGCGGATGGCACATGCCTTGATGGAACAAAAGTCTCAAGCTCGAATAGAAAGGATTGCCGAGGGCAATAAAAGGAAATGGGAAAGTTCACAAGGTGGTAACAACGGTAACAACAGAAACAACAACAGGGACAACACCCGCCATAACCAGCAAAACAACCAAAGGCAGGGTAATGCCCGAGCAATGACCACCGCCCCTACTGAGCAAGGTGGTTATGCTGGGAACAAACCGCTCTGTAATCGTTGTAAAAAGCATCACTTTGGTTATTGCAATGTGGTATGTAACAACTGTGGAAAGGCAGGCCACATGGCACGAGATTGTAAGGGCAAGGCTATAGCTACGGGTGCTAATGCGCGACCAACTGTGACATGTTATGATTGTGGAGAAAAGGGACATACAAGGAATTATTGCCCGAAGAAAAGGGATCCACGAGGTGAGGAACCTCGAGGCCGTGCTTATGTGATTGCGGACACTGAGAAGCAGCAAGGACCGAACGTGGTCACGGGTACGTTTCTACTCAACAACCGTTATGCAACTGTATTATTTGACTCAGGA
This sequence comes from Tanacetum coccineum, assembly GCA_026074375.1. Taxonomy (NCBI): domain Eukaryota; kingdom Viridiplantae; phylum Streptophyta; class Magnoliopsida; order Asterales; family Asteraceae; genus Tanacetum; species Tanacetum coccineum. The sequence continues at coordinate 30,247 of BQNB010034189.1, forward strand.
TCTGACAAAAGCTTCGTGAACACTAATTTTAGTCACCTGATAGACATTAATCTAGTTAGACTAGACACTAGCTATGAAGTGGAATTGGCCGATGGAAGGGTCGCTAGTACAAATACTATCCTAAGAGGATGTACCCTGAACTTATTAGACCACTTATTTAAAATTGACCTTATGCCCATTGAGTTGGGAACTTTTGACGTAGTTATTGGGATGGATTGGTTAGTTGATCAAGACGCCGTTATCGTATGTGGCCAGAAAGTAGTACATATACCCGTCAAGAATAAGACATTGGTAGTTGAGGGCGACCGTGGTACGTCCCAATTGAAGATAATATCCTGCATTAAGGCTAGTAAATACATCGAAAGAGGAAATCATTTGTTCGTGGCATATGTAACCGAGAAAGAACCAAAGGAGAAACGTTTGGAAGATGTACCGGTGATTCGAGATTTTCCCGAGGTGTTTCCTGACGATTTACCAGGACTCCCACCACCTCGGCAAGTGGAATTTAAAATTGAACTTGTACCGGGTGCTGCACCTGTTGCACGAGCCCCGTACCGATTGGCACCATCCGAGCTGAAGGAATTGGCGGACCAATTGCAAGAGTTATCAGAAAAAGGGTTTATTCGTCCGAGCTCGTCACCATGGGGAGCTCCAGTATTATTCGTTAAGAAGAAGGACGGATCATTCCGTATGTGCATCGATTATCGCGAGCTAAATAAGTTGACAGTCAAGAATCGGTATCCACTTCCGAGGATTGACGACCTGTTCGATCAACTTCAAGGTTCCAGCGTTGATGAATCGAGTGTGCAAGCCATACCTCGACAAATTTGTGATCGTATTCATTGATGACATACTTATCTACTCCAAGAATAAAGAAGAGCACGAAAAACACCTGAAGATCATTTTAGAGTTGCTCAAGAATGAGCAATTGTATGCCAAATTCTCGAAGTGCGATTTCTGGCTTGAGTCGGTGCAATTTCTTGGTCACGTGATCAACAATAAAGGTGTTCACGTGGATCCTGCGAAGGTTGAGGCTATCCGAAATTGGTCTGCACCGACAACACCGAAAGAAGTCAGACAATTTTTGGGTTTAGCCGGATATTACCGAAGATTCATCGAGGGTTTTTCGTTGATTTCCAAGCCTCTAACTAAATTGACCGAGAAGAACAAAAAGTATGAATGGGGTACGGAAGAAGATGAGGCATTCCAAACTTTGAAGCAGAAGTTATGTTCCGCTCCTATCTTAGCGTTGCCTGAGGGAACTGAAAACTTCGTTGTGTACTGCGATGCGTCGCACAAAGGTTTTGGAGCTGTTCTGATGCAGAGGGAAAAGGTGATAGCATATGCCTCTCGACAACTGAAGAAACATGAGGAAAACTACACGACCCATGATTTAGAACTGGGTGCTGTAGTGTTTGCACTTAGACTCTGGAGACATTATTTGTATGGTACTAAGTGTACTGTGTACACAGATCATAAGAGTCTACAGTACATTCTGGATCAAAAAGAACTCAACATGAGACAGCGGCGATGGATTGAACTTTTAAGTGACTATGATTGCGAAATCCGTTACCATCCTGGTAAGGCCAATGTAGTGGCCGACGCCCTGAGTCGAAAGGACAGAGAACCAATAAGGGTTAGATCTTTGGTAATGACGGTACACACCAATTTACCTGAGAGAATACTCAATGCTCAGACTGATGCAATGAAAGAGGAAAACGTGAAAGCTGAAAATCTTGGAAGGCTGATCAAGCCGATATTTGAGGCCCGTTCCGATGGAATCCAATGCTTCGAAGGGCGAATTTGGTTACCGTTGTTTGGAGGACTACGGGATTTGATCATGCATGAATCACACAAGTCTAAATATTCCCCATCACCAAGGGTCCGAACAAGAAGATTCAAGACTTAAAGAAGCTCTACTGGTGGCCGAACATGAAAGCCGAGATCGCCACCTATGTCAGTAAATGCTGACGTGTGGCCAATAGTTAAGGCTGAAGGCTGAGCACCAAAAGCCATCCGGTCTACTACAACAACCTGAAATCCCAGAGTGGAAGTGGGAGAAAATAACCATGGATTTCATCTCAAGACTTCCAAGAACGCCAAGTGGTTATGACTCCATTTGGGTTATTGTCGATCGATTAACCAAATCTGTTCATTTCTTGCCGATGAAGAAGACTGACAGCATAGAGAAACTTGCCTAATTATACTTAAAGGAAATTGTATGTAAGCATGGCGTGCCTACGTCAATTATCTCTGATAGAGACAGTTTGTTTACATCAAGATTTTAGAAATCACTGCAAGAAGCGATGGGAACCCAACTGGATATGAGCACTGCTTATCACCCAGAGACAGATGGTCAAAGCGAGAGAACTATTCAGACACTAGAGGATATGCTGCGAGCATGCATAATTGATTTTGGTAGTAGTTGGGATTCTCTTACAATAACAGTTATCATGTGAGCATTAAGGCTGTGCCGTTTGAAGCTTTATATGGGCGAAAGTGTAGATCGCCGGTTTGGTGGAGTGAGGTTGGAGATAGCCAACTCACTGGCCCAGAATTGGTCCGAGAGACAACAGAAATGATTATTCAAATCAAGAATCGGTTGATAACTGCCAGAAGCCGTCAAAAGAGTTATGCTGATGTAAGAAGAAAGCCGATGGAGTTTAATGTGGGTGATATGGTTATGCTCAAAGTTTCGCCTTGGAAGGGCGTAATTCGTTTGGGAAACGTGGTAAACTGAGTCCACGGTACATTGGGCCATTCAAAATCATTGAAAAGAATTGTTCCTAGTGGCTATACAAGTTGGAGCTTCCTGATAAACTCCGTGGAATTCATAACACCTTCCATGTTTCGAATCTCAAGAAATGTCTAGCGGATGAAAACTTGGTTATCCCTCTTGAAGAGATCCAACTAGACGACAAGTTGCACTTTATCGAAGAACCAGTAGAAATCATGGACCGCGAAGTGAAGCAGCTCAAGCAAAGTCGAATTCCTATTGTCAAGGTACGATGGAATTCTAGACGAGGTCCAGAATATACTTGGGAGAGAGAAGATTTCTTCAAAAGAAATTACCCGCATCTTTTCTCGAGCGATAAGAAGACAAGATTGAGAAATCGAGCACGAGACGGCGCTCCCTTTAAGGAGGCGAGGGAGGGTGTTAACATTCAGTATTTAAGGTCATTTACTTACCGAGCTTTATTTCTATTTCATTTTTAAGCGAGATATTAAATTTTACGTTTAACCCGATTTAGTTAAGAATTTTCCGTTTTCTTGCTTTGCGTGAGGCCCGTAATTAGAAATCTATTCCGTCTTTGCATCGTAAGTGATTTAATAATCTCATATTATTCCCCAATGATTATAATTCTCATCATTTTCATTTTCCGTTATGTTTCGCGTTTACGAAAATTCTTGCTTAAAACTCGCGTTTCTACCTTAAACCTTACCTTTTTCTTTTATAACCTTATCCTACACTTTAATTAAACTATCACAAACTAAAATAAAAATAAAAAATAATTTTTGCCTCCCCATGGCCCTATGGCCGGCTCCAACATAAACCAAACCCACACTCCACATTTTCCACTTCTCCATAAAACCACTCATTACACTTCATTTCCCATACATGCAATAAACCCTTCACATCACCATTTCAAAACTTCTCCATCCTTTCTTGCTCTCATTTCTGCCGAATTCAAACACAACACCATCACCATCTCACAAAATTATTCAACTCATTTTAGGCTTTATAACACCATCCTCTTGCATCTTGCAAAGATTGGTGTAGTTTCTTGAAGATTTGAAGGTGTTTAGGACTAGTTTTCTTGGAGTTTCTTGAAGATTTTGATTGGGTTTTGATTAGAAGAGTATTATAGTCATTAGAAGAAGATTATAAGGTTGTTAAGATAAGGTTATATTGGTTCGAATTCAGCAACACAAGAAGGAGGGTATTCTTGTTTGATTCCTAGTCTCAATCTCTCTTTTAGTAAGCCCTAATTTTCTTTATTTGTCATATCTTTTTATTTACTTGTTTTCTTTAATTTATAATCCATAAAAATGGATGTTAGATTCTGAAAATATTAAGTTTTTATGTTTACTAATGTGTCTAATCATTAGTTATGGCATTGTGTTAAATTTTTAAGAGAATAAAATGATGTTTGGATTGGGTTATAATAGGGTTATGAAACTGTTTTTACATCAGTAGCAAAACAGATGGATTACGAAATATTTTTGGTAATAGGGTACCTGGTAAATTCAATAATGATGTTGGTATGTGTCTAAGGTATATGTGGTTAATTGGATAGAGCCGTATCTCCTCCGGATGAGCTAGATACGGCCAATTTACTAAAACTAGTCAATTTTTGCACTCAGTTGGGAAACGGGGTATAACCCCATAATTTTGCACTAACTTTCTGAAATAAAAAGTTGTTCCCTGTAGAGGACACTTATAGCTACCATCTCCAAGTGGCCTCACGTTTATAGCATGTATAGATTTTGATTTATGGTCATTTTCGTGGAGTGGAAATATTCAGAAAATAAACTGTTTTGACATAGAAGGGTAAAATGGTAATTTCACTCAGGATCTTTGTTCCCCGGGACAGCGAGGCCTGAATTTTTGAAAAGTAGACTCAAAATGATTTCTGGAGGCGAAAACCTCATGCTCATTTGAATTACGGATTTTGATTTATGATCCGACAAAGTTGGAAGATTTCAGAATTTTATAAATAAAAAGTTACTAGACGTAAAACCAAAACGGGTAAATTTGTGTGAGTTGACGGATAAAGAGTAAAAGAGAAACATGGTATGAATGACATATTAATACAGATTAGGACACATTATTTATGTAGAATTTAGTCACTAAAAATGGAAATGCAATGCCATGCTAGTTCGGACATAAGTAAAACTTTTATAAAGTCATCGTTTGGTTCATTTTCTTTCGCGTGAGTATTAGTTTATTTTTCTAAGTCGCGCCTTTTATTTTAGGTCACTCTTAGGAGTACTTGTCTTCTTCAGCTCTTATATTGTTGATATTACCGTCCGCTCAAGGTGAGTTCATAGCCTCGCCTTTCAACTTTTCAAGTATTTTTCTTAAACCCCGCGAGGGAGATGCATGCTAGTTTTTATAAAACGAACACAAGTAGTTTTCTTCTCGTATGCTTGGACCCGTATGTGAATATATGTTGTTGCTTGAGTAGCTTTCGTCATAAGACCCCAATCGTGAGCCGTCAACTACCTATGATGGGTAGCCGCTCATACAATTAATAGCGCTATGGGCTTGACAACCCGGTTCGGTTTTTGGGAGTTTGAATCCGGGAAAGTGAGCACTCCCAATGTACGGACATATTGTATGGAGATGTAAGTAGGTATCTGACGAAAATACCTAGCCTGGGGGCATTCATTGTATTATTAATTGATTATGGATTTCGTCAATGGGATCGGTGTCGCGAGCTCAATGCAACTGTTGTTTATTAGCTTGTCTGATCAACAAGTCTATATGAAGCATATGATTATTTTTATGCTTGTGTTCAATTCTTTTATCAATTATCAAACCTATGAATTCACTCAACCTCGTGTTGACTTTTTAGCATGTTTCATCTCAGGTAATTGAAGTACGAAGGCTTGAAGGCACTGATGAGGAGGATTTGCGCTAAACTTTTGTCCACCATTTAAAAACCCATTCCTCATTAAAAACTTGTTTTAGTTTGGTTAAATCAAACTTATTTTATGTATGGTAACGATTTCTTGGGACTACGCTTTTGAACTCTGATAAATACGGAATGGAATGGTTGTTTGTTTGTTTTAAAACGTCTCATTGAGTCGTTCTTTATGTCTTATGACTATTGTACTATTATTTAACACCCAAATTGTTGGTTCCGCTGCGTGTAAATTTGGGGGTGTTAAAAAAACTTAGAGGATTTTAGGTTTAAATCTACTGAGAGACTGAATGGCTTAGGAACTGAACCAAACAATCTCCTCATATTTGAATATACAAATAGCCTAAGTTAAAATCAGTAGTAAGTGAGCAAAACAACTTCTTCTTACACCACTGATATAAATTAAACAACATAACTGGTAACCATTCATTCTAACTTTCATCACATTACATTCACAAAAAATAAAGTTATTACAAACGATTTACATTCTACTGCCTTAGCTATTAATGGTCCTCATCTGCTTGAGTGGATTTAGGTTTCTCTTATCAACTTCAGCAAGCAGAAGGGAGCTGAAGGTCCTAACATGATCATCCAGCCCAGGACCTTGATGACGTCTGAAGAAGATTTCTTATACGATATACATCATTGTATTCGGGAAATCTTTCAGATCTTCAATGGTAACAAAATCCTGTCTATGGTAGGAGTTGAACATGATCATACCAAGGACCGGTTCATTTAGCACAGTACCAGCTAAATAATCTTCATACTGAACTGATGACTTAAGCCTTTTGTTTACTTTGAAGTAGTCATGAATGTCATCAGCATGTTTTCTCTTCTTTTTTGCAAGATCATTTAGTTTTGTCGAGAGGGTCTTGTTCACTTAGAGGAATATCCAAGTTTATATTGAGTTCTGCTTTAGTTGTGTGAATGTAGTCCATTCTTGTACATATCTGGTCATAGATGGTTATCCATCCTTTTCTAGTTCTGTTAAGACATGCATTCATCACTTCTCTCCATTCACCAAGGTGCAGATCACTCGCTTTGAAATTGGGAATAATTTCACTTGTACCATCCTCTTTGTACACTTTAAGTGTAATTGGACCCTTTCTTGTCAAAACATCATAGTTGGCGATTCTTGATTCTACTCTTCTGTTCAGCATTTTGTCACAGTATCTATCATATTGTAACTTGTCATTCTAGTACTGGTTCACCACCTATGGACCAAGAAGATCAACCAGATCTTCTTTTCTTACCTCACTTTCACGTTTAGATGCTTCAGCTTTGGCCTCTTCCTCTATCTTTTTTTGTTGATTTATTTGTTCTTCAGTTAGATGGATATGCTTTCCATCTTTAGTGACAAAATTAAACTTCTTTACTTTCTTTATTCTAGAGGATTCAACCATAGACCCAGTCACGTGAGTTTCATCATCAAAATTACTGTCAATACTCTCTTTATCAGCCTCCTTTAAAGACAAAGCCTTTTTGCCCTTGTCTTTCTTGATATGCTCCCCCTCAGGTTGAGAGGAGATTTTTGGTGGACTTTGGAGAAAAGGAGATTGCATTTGAGTTGTAGTGGTTGTGATGACTGGAGGAATGATTGGTGTTGTAGGTGGCGGTATTGGTTTTGATTTTTGTTTGATCAGGTTTGCATTCTTTGTAGCTTTCCTTTGGAATAACTAAGAGATGGTGGCTTGATTTGTGTTCTTCTCCCCCTCAGCAGGTTGAGTGCTAGCTTAGCCTGCTGAAGGAACATTGTTATCTTTAGTTTTCTTTGATACAATAGCCTGAGCAAACTAATTTAAGGCATCAGTGACGTTGTTGAGTAGACTTGGAAGAGCGTCCATAGTCTTGAGTTTAGCCTAGACCTTTTCAACTTGTGTTGGTATAGAAAGAAATTATGCTGGGAGTTCCCACTAAATTTTCTCCAGTTCAGCAACTTGGGATGTAAGACTTGTGACAGTCTTGGTAAAGTCTTCCAGCTTGGTGGGAATTTCTTTCAAATCATTTGGCAGCTCAATTTCCAATTCATGAACTTGTTTCTTTAGACCTTTTACTTCTTTAGTTAGTTCATTAAACTTGGATGGGAGTTCCTTCATCTCAGTTGGTAGTGAGCTGCTAAAGTCATGAGCAGATAAAATCTTTGAGAATTTAGTTTGGAAAGACTTTACCAGAAGCTTATTGAGTTGTCTCAGGTTAGGAAAGGAGGGTTGAGCTCTAAGGAGAGTAGCTTCAGCTTCGGCTTTGTTCTTCTCTAGTTCTAGCTTGTGCATTTGTGACTGGAGAATGAGGACCTGGTTGGTAAGTTCTTGAATTTGAGAAGACATGAGAGATAAGGATCTAGGAACTGAAGCATCTTTAGTTTCATCATTTATAGTAGCATGAACTTCATCATCTTTTTCTGTCTCCTCGTCTTCATCACTATCATCAACTACAATGATATGATCATCTTCAGGTGAGTCAAGGTCTTTGAAGCTTGGTTGAACATTTGACACCATCTTTGCTAGATCTTCCAACTTGATTGTTCTTGAGGGTTCATCTTCCTCAACTTGTCTAGCAACAGAGCTGGCCCCTTTTCCTGTTATGGGTTGAGTGAGGACAGTTTCCAACCCTTTACTAACAGATTTGGTTTGGTCTGCAAGAACATATGGGTCAGTACCTGCAGATATATGATCAAATGAAGTGTTTTTGGTTCCTTTATCTATACCCTGTTATTGAGGTATGGAGTCATTAGGAGCAGATAATCCAGGATCATCTTAAGTTGTGGAATCTGCTAAAGCATCATATCCTGATGCAGACTCAGAGTGAATAATGAAAGATGATGAAAAAATAGGCTCATTTAAATTAAATGCTGACATACCACTACTAAGCTAAGGATTGGCTCTTTCTTCACTGGTGACCCCTAAAGATTTTGGGTCACCAGTTGCTTGCAGGTCCTCTTTATGCATTTCAGCAACCACTGGAGTAGAAGCTGAAGTCTGGCTTGGGTTGGAGTCCATGGCCGAGCTGGACTCTTTCTTTCTTTTTAAGTGGCCAGTTTTAGAGCCAGTGGGTCTTTTGGAAGACCCACATTTGGTTGCCTCACTGCTGAACACAGATGGTTGTTTTGAAGAAGTTGAATACTTCTTGTGTCCAGGTTTAGTTATAGGCTTTGTGCCTTGGGGAACCCTCTTAGCATTAGATGAGGGTTTGGGAGCTTTAAAGACCACTGGCTTAGTTGCCGAGAAGATGGCAAACATGTGATCTGTGAAGGGAGTTCCTTCAGGTTGGTTGGGCTGCAGTGCCTAATTTTTGACACTAAAGACTTGAGTGGGATAGAGTGTTACTTCACCATCTCCATAGCCTTCCTTCATCTTGTGCATCATCAACAGATTTAAAAATCAAGTGTAAGGAACAACATTTTCCCTATGTTTCTTGTTCAGTTTGATAATGATGTCTTCCCAAAAGATACTGGCATAGTCAATGTTGATTCCATTTGCTAGACTATACAGTATAATGGAATCTTTGTTGGTAATTTGATCAAAACCACCAGTTTTACCCCCTAAACACTGGATAATTTTTGCCATTAGTAACCTCCACCTAGGAGGAAGAAGACTCTTTTTGAGAGTCCCGTTGGCAGAAACTGTCTCCCCATATCCAATTGTTTCAAACCATGTCCTAACTATGTCAATGGACGATGGTGCAACATATTCACTAGAGTGAGGAATATAATGTGCACCAATGGCATTCCTAAAGGTGCTTACCCCTACTTCTCCATAAATACCACGAGTGGGGATTGAGAAGGAAACCTTAGAGTTTTCAAGAGCTTTAGTTGAGTACTAAAACTCGGCTAGGTATTCCTTATACATGTTTGGAGATCTGGTAAATGGTTCTCTAAGGCAACACTTGGAAATAAAATCAGAAACACATTTGAAAGTTTCTTTGTTAGTGTGGTCTGGGTATAGAAGAGCAACCTCATTATTTGTGTTGAGGAGGATATCTTCAAGATTGAAGCCAACTTGTGTTGCAGCAACAAAGGGTTGTTCTTGTTGTGAAGGATTTTGCTCTTGGTTTGCCATTTGATGTGATTAGGGCTTTGATGATTTGATTTGTTTTGGGGTTTTGTGTGTGTTCTTGGTGAAATGATTTGTTTGTTTGTGATAAGTGAGTTGTGAATGGTGGAATAGGTTTATATGATTTGTTACTTTTCACTTTTACTCTTGAGGAATTGATAACTGCCAATTGGAAGTTATGTATTTGTGAGAAGTTTTAAGGTTTGTTTTTAACATGTGTGTTAAACTTTGTATTTAATGAAAGTCATCACAACATGCTTTTGACACCTAGAATAGTGTATAGCCGTCTGTGCACTGTTAAAGTATGTGAGAGAGAAGGTGAGGTCATTCGAACGTTTGAAATTTATCTTTTAATAAACTTTTAAATTAGTTAACTTCCTTTGTAAGAAATCACTTAATAAAATTTTGAAAATTATTTTTATTTTTGAAACTGACCTTGTGAATGATGTTAAAAGACTGAAATAGGTTCAGGTTTGATGTTATGTTATGCTGAACTGATTATTGTAATCTTCATCTACACCAGTGCTACAGAGAAGGCGGCAAAACCACAAGTGCATGCAAATCCATGAATGAGACATATGTAATTGCTCAGTTACTTCACTCAAGAAATTTGAAGAGTTAGATCAATAGTTTTGCAAACTGAACAGAAGAAAATAAAGCAATTTTATTCAGTTCTGAATGTGACTAATATCATTGCTCCAGCGAAGGCGACAAAACCATACATGCTCATGCAAATCCATGAATGAGACATGTGTGATTGCTTAGTTACTTTACTTAAGCAAGCTAAAGGTAGCATACAAGAACTGAACTGACATTTTAACATATGAAAGATTGTTCAGTTTTGCATCAAATCGCTAAACCCTCAGTTTTCTTTAGTTAGTACTGAAGGTTCAGGTTTTGAATCAATGTTCAGCATACCTAGTTCAACGATCAATCTTTTGAAAGTTGGTTCATCCAGAGAGGGCTAGGTGAAGATATCAGCTGGTTGATATTGAGTGGGAATGAAATGTAATTCAATGTCCCCTTTGAGAATGTGATCTCTAATAAGGTGATATCTGATCTCAATATGCATTGTTCTTGAGTGCAGAACTGGATTGTTTGAGATTGCAAATAGCATCTGGGTGTTATCATCACAATGTAATGGGTACCTTTTCATATATGATGTCATAGTCAGTGTGTTGATCTTTCATCCATAATATGTTGGCACAACATCCAGCAGCTGCTACACATTCAGCTTCAGTTGAGGACATAGCTACAGATTACTGCTTTTTGCACTCCAGCACGCTAGTTTGCCTCCTAGCAACTAACAAGCACCTGAGGTGCTTTTCCTGTCCATGTTGCATCTAGCATAGTCATAGTTTGAGTATCCTTTTAGGTTAAAACCTAAACATTTTGGATACCACAGACCAAGACTGGGAGTACCTTTTAGGTACCTAAAAATTCTCTTAACAGCAATAAGGTGGGATTCCTTAGGATTTTCTTGATATCTTACACAGAGACAAGTTGAGAATTGAATGTCAAGTCTGCTTGCAGCTGGGTACATTAGTGATTCAATTATACCTTTGTATTGAGTCTCATTTACAACTTTGCCATTGAGATCAGGTCCTAACTTGTTAAGGGGTGCCATTAAGTTATTAGGGGGTACCATTGGAATTTTCACTTATGAGCCTTTTATGTCATATTTCTTCAGCAAATCCATGGCATAATTTTCTTGGTTGATTGAAATGCCTTTATCAGATTATTTAATCTGAAATCCAAGGAAATAGGTGAGGATACCTATCATGCTCATTTCATATCTTTGAGTCATCAGTTTTTGTTCAAACTGTTTACACAATTTTGTGTATGTGAACTTGAAAATAATACCAACACTGATTTGCACCAAAATCACATTGGTTTGGGTTTTGTAGACATACAGTGTGTTGTCTAACTTTCCACTTACAAACTTGTGTTTATTAAGAAGGTTAAGAGAGTTTTATACCATGCACTTGGAGCTTGTTTAAGTCTAACTTGCACAATGATTGGGGAGCTCACTGCTCTTAAAACCTGGAGGTTGTTTGACATAAACTTCTTTTACTATACTATTAAGGAATGCACTTTTGACATCTATTTGATAAACTATGAAGTTCATGTAAGTGGCAAAGGCAAGAAAGATCCTAATTTCTTTAAGTATTGCAACTGGAGCATAGGTTTTATCATAATTTATGCCTTCATGCTGATTGATGATTAGATCAAGCATTATTCCCTTATGATTGCAATGCCATATTCATCCCTTATTGAAAATGATTGGATTTGTTTCATGTACTGAAGTATCTTCCATCTAGAGAGGATAAGTGTTCAGAGATCTAAATATCTTCAGTGTTGTGAGGTTATCAATGAATTGTTTTTCATTGGTGTATGATTTGAATGTTCATACTGATCATCATTTAAGAATTAATCAGTTTGAAATAGATGATCATTTTATGTAAGATTCTCAGTTGTTAAAAGCGTTTCAGTGTCCATGTTGTGGAGCATGCACCTTTCTTTTCTTACTAGGCTGAACAATATATTTAGCATTACAGATTTGACTGAAGCTAAAAAGATTGTAGATTAGACTTTTTCAAGTACTTCATTTATGAAACCTATACCATAATTTTACATAACCATGACCTTCAGTCATGTATGTAGACTTATCTCCATATATTACTTTAAGTCCTGGTTATTCCTTATATTTGTGCATGTAATCCTTGACATTGGTCATATGCTTTAAATGTCCATTGTTCAAAAGCAATATAGTTTTCCTGATGTTACACTGCACAAATAGGATCAAGATGGCTAGTTTTGCTTAGAAACCCACCTTTTAGTGGGAGTCTTTAATCTTAGAGCACTTGATGATTCAGTCTTACTTGTTTTGAAAGTCTCAACTTTCTTAGCTTAAAGAGCTTCTCTTTTCCTAAACCATTCAATGTTATTATGATCAGTTGTGGTATGAACATTGCTACCACATGTTTACAGTTCATTGTGACATGCTGAGGGTTTCTAGGTTTGATTCCTCTTCTTAGAGAAATGATCCTATTATGACTATGAGTATCATGATCATAGCTTCCACATAACTCACATATGGGGTAGTATACACAGTCATCAGATTGATGATCATTATACCCACAATATATGCAGGAAGGAAAAGGTATTGCTGGCCTTAAAGGTTTGGATCTTGAGGAAGATTTACCTTGGCCAGTGTGATGTTGATTTACGTTTATGGAAGACATAAAATTAGCATGATCACATGTTCTGTGATCAGTTCTCTTGCACTTTTTACAAAACAATACTTGATAACAATTCTCAGAGAGATGATTGTTTTGTCCACAAAGTTCACAATTCATTTTGAAACGAGTTTTGTATTTGTTTTGAAGTGCATTGAGAGAAACCTGTTGAGAATTTTTGTTTCTAGAGTAAGATGACTTATTCTTGCTAATTTGTAATTTTAGTTCATTAAGTTCTTTCATTACAATAGCTATCCATGAATGATACTTCGTGTGATTGCTACAATTACTTTACTTTAGGCAAGCTAAAGGTAAACATATAAGAACTTAACTAAACATTTTAACATAGGAAAGATTGTTCAGTTTTACATGAAATCGATGAACCTTCAGATTTATTCAGTCAATACTGGAGGTTCAGGTTTTGAATCAATGTTCAGCATACCTAGTTCAATGATCAATCTTTTGAAAGTTGGCTTATCTATTGTATGTTGGCACAACATCCACCAGTAGCTACATATTCAGCTTTAGCTGAGGACATAGCTACAGATTGCTGCTTTTAGCACTCCAGGCACCTGGAGTACTTTTTTTTGCAACTGACAAGCACTTGAAGTGCATTTTTTGTCCATGTTTCATCCAACATAGTCAGAGTCTGACATATTTTGGTCAAAACTTGAACATTTAGGATACCAAGTCCAAGACTGGAAGTACCTTTTAGGTACCTGAAAATTATCTTTACATCAATAAAGTGAGATTCCTTAGGATTTGCCTGGTATCTTGCACAAAGACAAGTTGAGAATTGAATGTTAGATCTGCTTATAGTTAGGTGCATTAGCGATCCAATACCATCCTCATATACATGGTCTCATTTACAGCTTTGCAATTGAGATCAGTTCATAAGTTATTAGGGGTACCATTAGAATTTTCACTTATGAGCCTTTTATGTCATATTTCTTTAGCAGATCATTGACATATTTTTCTTGGTTGATTGAGATGCCTTTATCAGATTGTTTAATCTGAAATTTAAGGGAATAGGTAAGGATACCCATCATGCTCATTTCATATCTTTGAGTTATCAGTTTTTGCAAACTATTTACATAATTTTGTGTATGTGAACTCAAAGATAATCTCAACACCAATTTGCACCAAAATCTCATTGGTTTGGGTTTTGTAGACATGCAGTGTGTTTTCTATCTTTCCTCTTACAAACATGTGTTTAGTGAGAAGGTTGAGAGAGTTTTATACATGCTCTTAGAGCTTGTTTAAGTCCAATTTGCACACATGATTGTGAAACTTACTACTCTCAAAACCTAAAGGTGGTTTGACATAAAATTCTTTTAGTTTACTATTGAGGAATGCACTTTTGACATCCATTTGATAAACTATAAAGTTTATGCAAGCAGCAAAGGCAAAAAGGATCCTAAATTCTTTAAGTATTGCATAATGGAGCTAGGTTCTTTTCATTAATTTGTGCCTTCATGCTGATTAGATCAAGCATTATTGCCTTATGATTATAATGCCAAATTCATCCCTTATTAAAAAGGATTGGAATTGTATCATGTACTGAAGTATCTTACATCTGGAAAGGATAAGTGTTCAAAGATCTGAATATCTTCAGTGTTGTGAGATTATCAATGAATATTTTTTCATTGATGTGTGTTTTTTTAAATGTTCATACTGATTATCATTTAAGAATTCATCATATTGAAATAGATGGATCATTTTGATCATTACGATCAATTTGATCATCTTGACCATTTTGGTCAGATGAGATTTTTACTTTAGTAATAGTTATTTTATCTTTCATAAAGATTTATGAAAGATTCTCAGTTATTAAAATCGTTTTCAGTGTCCATGTTGTGGAGGTTGTACCTTTCTTTTCTCACTACTGAACAATATATTTAGCATTATAGATTTGACTGAAGCTAAAGAGATTGTAGATTAGAGTACTTCATTTATGAAAACTAAACCATAATAACCATGACCTTTAGTGATCTATGTAGACTCATCTCCATATATTACTTTAAGTCCTGGTTATTCCTCATATTTGTGCAGGTAATCCTTGATATTTGTCATATGCTTTGAGCATCCATTGTTTAAAAGCGATATAGATTTCCTGATGTTACACTGTACAAATAGGATCACAATGGCTAGTTTCGCTTAGAAACCCACTTTTAGTGGGAGTCTTTGATCTAAGAGCACTTGATGATTTAGTATTACTTGTTTTAAAAGTCTCAGCTTTCTTAGCTTGGCGAGCTTCTCTTTTTCTAAACCACTCAATGTCATTGTAATCAGTTATGGTATAAACATTGCTACCACATGTTTCATAGTTCTTTGTGACATGTTGAGGGTTTCTAGGTTTGATTCCTCTTCTTAGAGAAATAATCATGTTATGACCATGAGTATCATGATCATAGCTTCCACATAACTCACATACGGGATAGTATATACAATCATCAGATTGATGATCATTATACCCATAGTGTATGCATGAAGGAAAAGGTATTGCTAGCCTTGAAGGTCTAAATCTTAAGGAAGATTCACCTTGGCCAGTGTAATGCTGATTTACCTTCATGGAAGACATAAATTTAGCATGATCACATGTTCTGTGATCAGTTCTCTTGCACTTTTTACAAAACAAAACTTGATAACAATTCTCAGAGAGATGATTGTTTTATCCATAAAGTTTACTATTCATTTTGAATTAAGTTTTGTATTTGTTTTGAAGTGCATTAGGAGAAACCTGTTGAGAATTTTTGTTTTTGGAGTAAGATGACTTATTATTGCTAATTTGTAATTTTAGTTCATTAAGTTCTTTCATTACAATAGCTAAAGGGGGGTCATCTTCCAGTTTTACATTCTTTAACTTGCCAGCAAGAGCTGAATTAGTTTTTGAAACTGAAGTGCTTATGTTACCCTTTGCAGGAGTGAGGTGGTTCATTGGTTCACTAATGATGGCACCTTTTAAAGTTCCAGCTTTGAATGTGGATTCTGACTTCAAAATTGATTTGATAGTCTTTGGTCTAGAGACAGGTTCAGCACCAGCCAGCTTCTCCAGTAGAGTAAGAGGGGTGTTACATATTGAAGATTCATCCACTGAATCATAATCAGTCGCTAAGGAGTCAGCAACTGAAGGATCAGTTGTGTTTCTTTATGACTCATCTGAGGGTACCTTACCAGTATCATGATTTGGCAGAGTAGAATCTTCTGCTTCAGATAACCTAGGTTTATTACTACTAGTAATAGACACTTTTGAGTTATCTACTGAAGATTTTACAAATATCAAGTCTTTTGGCCTAAAACTGGAGGTATATTTAGTGAGTTGGTCAATTCCTAGGATTTTCCTTTTTTGAGTGGGAATTTGTTCACTGATACACTAATTTACTTTATTAGAACTGTTTAGCTATGTTTCTATAATAGATATTAGCTCTTTCAATTCATTTCATAAGTTTTGATTCTCTTTGAGAATCTCAGTGTTTACATGCTGCATGGTAAGAAGATCAAGTTTTGCTTGTTTTAATACCAAAAGTTGTTCTTTGCATATATTCAGTTCTTGAACAAGATTTATATGTTTTGACAAAAGATTGTTTCTTTGTTCTTCAACATAGTTTAGATCAATACACAAATAATGTATAAAGGATTTTCTATCATCATTGCCTTCCCTTTCAAGAAGAGTGTGTACCTTTTGTATAGAGATCATAACCCATTCACCATTGCTGGCAGTTTCTTTGCCAACAGAAACTCTTTCTTCATTAGTAAGTGCCATGAGAGCTTTGACTTCAGTCACTTCATTGTCATCTGATGATACTTCTTCTTTATCCCATTCAAACGTTCCTGCAATGAGACCATTGTTTTTGCTTGAGGATGACTTGGGAGCTGAAGCACTGGAACTGAGGAGGGCTAATTTAGCTTTGACTTTGTTGTATTTGGCTTCAAAGTCGTTGGTATGCTTCAGTTCAAGTTTGTGCTTAGACGAATGGAGAAGTTTTGTTTGAAAAGGTGACTGATATGAAGGAACTGATGTTTTTGAAAAACAATCTCTAGCAAAATGACCTTTCCTGCCACATTTGTTGCATTCAGTTTGATCAGTTGCTTTTGCACCACTAAACCTTTGAGTACCCTTTTTGAAGAATCTTTTAGATTTGGCTAAAAGAGCTCTTCCTTGGTATTCTTCTTCAAGGTCATTCATGTATTCTTGACTGCTTCTTGCATCATCTTCATCATCAGGGCTATCTTGAAAGTCCTAGACAATAGAGGTGGAGATGAAAGCAGTTGATAGTGGAGTTGCAGAGACAAGAGTTTTCTCTTTATTAGTCTCATAAATATTGTATATAAGGTTTTTTTCATATTTGAGTTTACCAAATAGAGAAGCAAGCTCAGATTCTTTCACATGATTTGTGTTTCTGAGACTTTGGCAGAAAGCTAGCCACTTCTTTGGTAACCCATTTATAAAACCAGTATTTATTTCAAGCTTTGAAAGTTTAATGCCATCATTTACTAATTCATTCATTAAAGCTTTATATCTGGTGAAATTTTGTGTTAGAGATTCACCTTATTTGAATTTAAAGGTATTGTAGCACAACTTTAGGTCTATGACCCTACTTTCTTTCACATCATAGGGCCCCTCATGATATAGTATCAGGATATCCCAAGTAGATTTTGCAGTTAAGCAGTTTATGACAAAGTTCATTTGGTCATTTAGAAGCACAAACATAATGAGACTTTTGAGTCGCTGATCTAATTTAGTAGCTTTTCTCTCATCTGGTGTCCATTGTACTTTTGGATTCCTTTGACCAGCTGCCATTGGGATATAAGGACCATTTGAAATGATGTTTTCAAATTGAGGTTCAATACCAACGATATGGCACATGAACCTCTTTTTCTAATTGGTGAAATTTTCCACCTCTAGTACAGGAGCGGCATTTAACTGGCCACCCATATATTCAAGAGTCTATGGTACTTCTGCTACCATTCTTAATGGATCTTGATTTTAAAAATCGTTTTAGCACTTTATATAAAACTTTTGAAAAGGTTTTACAAACCATTGTTAGTGATTAAATTTAAAACTACATGTCCATGTAGGAGCCAAAGCATAATGCTCACTGTTAGTATATTTTTTGGCTGAAACATTATGTGTAGTGATTAAATTTAAAACGACATAATATCACACAACTACACCCTAAAAGACCCGTAACACCACACCTGGTGTAATGAAACTTTTTGTTTACGACTCATATGGTATAAAATGGGAATTCAAAATGCAAGGCCTAGGTTTTGTCTTGAACAAAAATGCAATCCGTGGGATGAAAACAATACGTTTAGACCTATTACCCAACCTGTCCACATTTCCTTCTCTAATCAATAAAGTAATATTAAAAACCAAGAGAAGACGTATNNGCTACAATTATACCTGAAACTTTAAAAGGGGTTGATAAGTTTTGTCGGTGTCTCTTTTCAATAACATATCATAGGAAGCGTATGTATTGTCTCCGCAACCCTGGACCATGGGTAAGAAAGAACTTCTGATAGCCACCTGGAAACAATAATAGATCCAAATAAACGTGGATTAGTCAGGCAATGTGTCGAAAACCATGGTTACCTAAAAAAACAACACTTAGAAGCTATAAAAACAAGATATAAAAGCTGTAAAAAGACAGCATACAAAAGCTGTAAAAAAGCACATAAAAACTTGATATTTTGGTTGTCCAAACAGCCATGTTGGTGACATATTTCTGCTATCCAAATGGCCTGATTTCTTATGTAGAAACATCAACTAAAAGCTATAAAATTGCAGCTAAGACCTGCAAAAACAACAGCCAAACAACCCGATTTCTATTAATGTCTAGTAATTAACCCCAAACAACCCTTAGTATGTGTAGTTGAATCATCTATAAATTAGTTGTACATAAGCAGAAAATCCAAACATTCCGTATTTATGTGTTGAACGTTAATAGTAAAAGAACTCACAAAATGTAAACGAAGCACTATTTACTTTATTTTGGTTTATGCAAACTTTTTTACTATTCCTTTGAACTGTAAACAGAATTAAACTTCATTCCACATATATACATAATATTCTCATGTAATATTAAATTACCTAAAGAAAATACAACTTTTAAGATATAAGTTCTTACATGTGCCCTCATTTTAGCACCCGAACAAACCCATTTCAGCACTCAAACTCGCCTATTTCAGCATCCAAACACCAGCCCTATTTCAGCACCAAAGGCACCCATTTCAACCCTCATTTAAGCACCCAAAGCCACCCATTTTAGACTCTATTTGAGCACCTAAACCCACGTGAACTTTTACAGGTTACAATGATATATCAATTTGGTCCATTGTGTTCAGGCTTACATTACACCCTGTTTAGATAACAAACGAAGTGATAGAGTAGCATAAAAAAGTAAACCTGGTCCCAGAGTTCCATACTGCTTTTGCTTATGTGCTTTACTTCAATATGTTTGTTTGTTGATGTGTGACCTTTAGACCGTCCTATTTTACACAAAACCCCCATTATTTATGCAGAAAATCAAGCAATTCTAAACACAATGTAATAAATTTAAGCCATTCTTTTGAGGCTTTTTATTAATGCATTCGTTATTAAGCTTAAGATACACAAACTTCCCCTAAGATTATTAGCTTATAAGCCCTCAAAAAAGCATACCCAAATACCATGAAAGAGCTTAATATACCCAAACACCTTCCTTATATTGAAGTTGGTGAACTTCTCATAAGCTGATTATAAGAGTGTGTTTATTTGGTGACTAATGTACATTGAATAATAAGATTAAAAAATTTGCACCTATACATAACCATGGCAATAAACAAATAATTTTTAATGTTGATAATTATAGTACTCTGTTATGAAAAAACGAAAATAGATAGTAATTATCTTATAGCAATCATGAAGAACGGAGTAAAATGTCATATCGCCCAACCTCCTAGAGCAGGATGCTTCTCCACCTTTTGTACTTTGCCTTTGCCATATGTTGCGTATCTGATGCATAATTTCTTTTAAATAAAACTACGTCAGGTTTTACATTTATAAAACCTTAACTACCTCGACTATTCCTACGCACTAAAGAGTAGTATACCCTATCGTGTATAGTGTATTGATTGGTAAGTACGGGTGTCAACCCAAATAACTGTTTGTGTCTCTAATTATCTAATTAATTTTATTAATCTACCTAAGAAAGCAGTAAAGAAAGCATGTTTGAGTTTTTGAGATTATTGTAGAGTTATTTTGGTGGTAAGCCTGGCTGTCGAATAGGGAATTGGTATAGTGGTGGACAACTAGAAAGGAAGAACGCAGTTAATTACTATAATCTCCAGTGCAATGTCTTGTCGCAATCTTACAGCCACTTATCTTATGAGATACTCTTAATCCTAAATAGGTGGTCTCCTTATTAGCTTGCACTCCTAACCGGGTATTGATGTTAAAGGATCGCCTAATTGATCTAGGTTGAACCACCAACGAATATTAGTCTTTCTATTAGAGAATAGAAAACACTTGGTGTAGTAAGTCACAGTATACCAAGAGTTCTCGCAACCTCAACTTAATACTTACTCAGGACACAAGGATCACTAAAACACACTACATAAAATAATAAAGAAAGCGATAAAACAACGAGCTCATAACTTAATAATAAAAAAGATAATTAAATAATTAAAAGTCAAGAACAACTAATAAAGTATAATTAATAACATATCAACAACAAATTAAACCGCAAGATCTGCTAAATCAAAATAATCATTGAATTAAATTGACCATAATAAGTTGAAGTATGATTACAAATTATGTTGAATTAGTGCTCTCGATCCCCTAGTCGAACGCCATGGAAAACCCCGAAGGGTTTCCCTATACCGGGATTG
Organism: Tanacetum coccineum; assembly: GCA_026074375.1. Taxonomy (NCBI): domain Eukaryota; kingdom Viridiplantae; phylum Streptophyta; class Magnoliopsida; order Asterales; family Asteraceae; genus Tanacetum; species Tanacetum coccineum. Next base: position 51,055 of record BQNB010034189.1, read on the forward strand.
TTTGTCCCTTTTCCTCCTTCTTCTTGCTGTCGGCTCACAAACCAGGATTGGATGCCTCAAATGCAGAAATGAGGGCTCTATTTATAAGTTTCGTGTGCGTTACGGAGTAATGGGTGAGTTGAGTTATGATGTAACCATTCTGATGTGCACTTCCCTCTTCCAGGCTAAATATATGTTACGACGTAACTATATAGTACTTGTCATGCCGTAATGGTGACTAAGATATGTTATCCTTCTTCAATAGGTATGTTACAGCGTAATTGTAATGAAGTGTTTACGCTGTAATGTAGATGATGAGTCATTTCTTCATTAGTCTTAATTACGGTGTAACTCCCGCGGGGAGGTTATGCCGTAAATGGCCTTGGGCTTCCTCCTTTGCTCGTTTTTCACGTCTTTTCCGTTCCAATACCTTTTTTTACCTGAATTCGAAATATAAATGAATTAAGTACCGAATTCATATAAAAATGATATAAAGCAAGGCAATAAACGCGAGAATTTGATATATAAAAGTATCAATTATTTGATGTTATCAGCATCCAATATGTATGACTTTGACATATCCAATCCATTAGGATTAAGAATTTTTCCAATTTGTTTCTTCCTCTCCTCCATCTATTTTTGTTTCGAAATTTCTCTTGATTCTTGTAGGGCTTTCATTATTTTCTTTTCTGCTACCATTGCAGTTTGATCGGATTTCCTTGCCTCGTTCTGCATATGAAGAAACACAGAGTG